>CM053030.1:530549963-530626514 GCA_028564925.1 Lithobates sylvaticus
ATGATTAGTGTTAGGGGAGGGGATTTGGGGGGGATGATCAGTGTAGGGAGGGGATTTGGGGGGGTGATCAGGCTAGGGGAGGGGATTTGGGGGGGAATTAGTGCTAGGGGAGGGGATTTTGGGGGGGGACATTTTCTAGTGCTAGGGGAGGGGATTTGGGGGGGGTGATCAGTGCTAGGGGAGGGGATTTGGGGGGGGGGGATTAGTGTAGGGGAGGGGATTTGGGGGGGGATGATCAATTAGTGTTAGGGGAGGGGATTTGGGGGGGGGATGATCAGTGCTAGGGGAGGGGATTTGGGGGGGATGATCAGTGCTAGGGGAGAGGGGATTTGGGGGGATGATTAGTGTTAGGGGAGGGGATTTGGGGGGTGATCAGTGTTAGGGGAGGGGATTTGGGGGGGATGATCAGTGCTAGGGGAGGGGATTTGGGGGGGATGATTAGTGCTAGGGGAGGGGATTTGGGGGGGATGATTAGTGTTAGGGGAGGGATTTGGGGGGGATGATCAGTGTTAGGGGAGGGGATTTGGGGGGGAATGATCAGTGCTAGGGGAGGGGATTGGGGGGGTGATCAGTGTTAGGGGAGGGGATTTGGGGGGGTGATCAGTGCTAGGGGAGGGGATTTGGGGGGGGGGGAGGGGGATTGGGTGCTAGGGGGGAGGGGATTTGGGGGTGCTGATCAGTGGGTGTATCAGGGGAGGGGGGGGATTTGGGGGGGGGGGGTTGATAAGTGCTAGGGGAGGGGATTTGGGGGGGGGTGATCAGTGTTAGGGGGGTCGATTTGGGGGGGATGATCAGTGTTAGGGGAGGGGATTTGGGGGGGATAATTGGTGCTAGAGGAGGGGATTTGGGGGGGTGATTAGTGTTAGGGGAGAGGATTGAGGGGGGTGATCAGTGCTAGGGGAGGGGGATTTGGGGGGGGGGTGATTTGGGGGGCTTTGTGCTGGGATAAAATGTTATGCTTAGAGGGGAAATTTGAAGGGTACCATCAGAGTGCCCCCTTACATCAGGTGTCCCCATCAGAGTGCCCCCCCCCTTATGCCCCCTTACATCAGGTGTCCCCATCAGAGTGCCCCCTTACATCAGGTGTCCCCATCAGAGTGCCCCCTTACATCAGGTGTCCCCATCAGAGTGCCCCCTTACATCAGGTGTCCCCATCAGAGTGCCCCCTTACATCAGGTGTCCCCATCAGAGTGCCCCCTTACCCCCTTACATCAGGTGTCCCATCAGAGTGCCCCCTACATCAGGTGTCCCCATCAGAGTGCCCCCTTACATCAGGTGTCCCCATCAGAGTGCCCCCTTACATCAGGTGTCCCCATCAGAGTGCCCCCTTACATCAGGTGTCCCCATCAGAGTGCCCCCTTACATCAGGTGTCCCCATCAGAGTGCCCCCTTACATCAGGTGTCCCCATCAGAGTGCCCCTTTACATCAGGTGTCCCCATCAGAGTGCCCCCTTACATCAGGTGTCCCCATCAAGACATCAAGAGTGCCCCCTTAGATCAGGTGTCCCCATCAGAGTGCCCCTTACATCAGGTGTCCCCATCAGAGTGCCCCCTTACATCAGGTGTCCCCATCAGAGTGCCCCCTACATCAGGTGTCCCCATCAGAGTGCCCCCTTACATCAGGTGTCCCCATCAGAGTGCCCCCTTACATCAGGTGTCCCCATCAGAGTGCCCCCTTACATCAGGTGTCCCCATCAGAGTGCCCCCTTACATCAGGTGTCCCCATCAGAGTGCCCCCTTACATCAGGTGTCCCCATCAGAGTGCCCCCTTACATCAGGTGTCCCCATCAGAGTGCCCCCTTACATCAGGTGTCCCCATCAGAGTGCCCCCTTACATCAGGTGTCCCCATCAGAGTGCCCCCTTACATCAGGTGTCCCCATCAGAGTGCCCCTTACATCAGGTGTCCCCATCAGAGTGCCCCTTACATCAGGTGTCCCCATCAGAGTGCCCCCTTACATCAGGTGTCCCCATCAGAGTGTCCCCCTTACATCAGGTGTCCCCATCAGAGTGCCCCCTTACATCAGGTGTCCCCATCAGAGTGCCCCCCTTACATCAGGTGTCCCCATCAGAGTGCCCCCTTACATCAGGTGTCCCCATCAGAGTGCCCCCTTACATCAGGTGTCCCCATCAGAGTGTCCCCATCAGAGTGCCCCCTTACATCAGGTGTCCCCATCAGAGTGCCCCCTTACATCAGGTGTCCCATCAGAGTGCCCCCTTACATCAGGTGTCCCCATCAGAGTGCCCCCTTACATCAGGTGTCCCCATCAGAGTGCCCCCTTACATCAGGTGTCCCCCTTACATCATCAGAGTGCCCCCTTACATCAGGTGTCCCCATCAGAGTGCCCCCTTACATCAGGTGTCCCCATCAGAGTGTCCCCCTTACATCAGGTGTCCCATGTGTCCCATCAGAGTGCCCCCTTACATCAGGTGTCCCCATCAGAGTGCCCCCTTAGATCAGGTGTCCCCATCAAGAGTGTCCCCTTAGATCAGGTGTCCCCATCAAGAGTGCCCCCTTAGAGCAGGTGTCCCCATCAATAGTGCCCCCCTTAGATCAGGTGTCCCCATCAGAGAGTGCCCCCTTACATCAGGTGTCCCCATCAGGAGTGCCCCCCTTAGATCAGTTGTCCCCATCAAGAGTGCCCCCTTAGATCAGGTGTCCCCATCAGAGTGCCCCACTTACATCAGGTGTCCCCATCAATAGGGCCCCCTTAAATCAGGTGTCCCCATCAAGAGTGCCCCCTTAAATCAGGTGTCCCCATCAAGAGTGCCCCCTTAGATCAGGTGTCCCCATCAAGAGTGCCCCCCTTAGATCAGGTGTCCCCATCAAGAGTGCCCCCCTTAGATCAGGTGTCCCCATCAAGAGTGCCCCCTTAGATCAGGTGTCCCCATCAGAGTGCCCCCTTACATCAGGTGTCCCCATCAGTGCCCCCTTAGATCAGGTGTCCCCATCAATAGTGCCCCCTTACATCAGGTGTCCCCATCAGAGTGCCCCCTTACATCAGGTGTCCCCATCAGGTGTCCCCATCAGTGCCCCCTTACATCAGGTGTCCCCATCAGAGTGCCCCCTTACATCAGGTGTCCCCATCAGAGTGCCCCCTTACATCAGGTGTCCCCATCAGAGTGCCCCCTCAGAGTGCCCCCTTACATCAGGTGTCCCCATCAGAGTGCCCCCTTACATCAGGTGTCCCCATCAGAGTGTGCCCCTTACATCAGGTGTCCCCATCAGAGTGCCCCCATTACATCAGGTGTCCCCATCAGAGTGCCCCCCTTACATCAGGTGTCCCCATCAGAGTGTGCCCCCTTACATCAGGTGTCCCCATCAGAGTGCCCCCTTACATCAGGTGTCCCCATCAGAGTGCCCCCTTACATCAGGTGTCCCCATCAGAGTGCCCCCTTACATCAGGTGTCCCCATCAGAGTGCCCCCTTACATCAGGTGTCCCCATCAGAGTGCCCCCTTACATCAGGTGTCCCCATCAGAGTGCCCCCTTACATCAGGTGTCCCCATCAGTGTGCCCCCCCCTTACATCAGGTGTCCCCATCAGAGTGCCCCCTTACATCAGGTGTCCCCATCAGAGTGCCCCCTTACATCAGGTGTCCCCATCAGAGTGCCCCCTTACATCAGGTGTCAGGTGTCCCCATCAGAGTGCCCCCTTACATCAGGTGTCCCCATCAGAGTGCCCCTTACATCAGGTGTCCCCATCAGAGTGCCCCCTTACATCAGGTGTCCCCATCAGAGTGCCCCCTTACATCAGGTGTCCCCATCAGAGTGTCCCCCCCCCTTACATCAGGTGTCCCCATCAGAGTGCCCCCTTACATCAGGTGTCCCCATCAGAGTGCCACCTTACTTCAGGTGTCCCCATCAGAGTGTCACCTTACATCAGGTGTCCCATCAGAGTGTCCCCTTACATCAGGTGTCCCCATCAGAGTGCCCCCTTACATCAGGTGTCCCCATCAGAGTGCCCCTTACATCAGGTGTCCCCATCAGAGTGCCCCCTTACATCAGGTGTCCCCATCAGAGTGCCCCCTTACATCAGGTGTCCCCATCAGAGTGTCCCCCACATCAGGTGTCCCCATCAGAGTGCCACCTTACTTCAGGTGTCCCCAATCAGAGTGCCCCCTTACATCAGGTGTCCCCATCAGAGGTGTCCCCATCAGAGTGCCCCCTTACATCAGGTGTCCCCATCAGAGTGCCCTTACATCAGGTGTCCCCATCAGAGTGCCCCCTTACATCAGGTGTCCCCATCAGAGTGCCCCCTTACATCAGGTGTCCCCATCAGAGTGCCCCCTTACATCAGGTGTCCCCATCAGAGTGCCACCTTACATCAGGTGTCCCCATCAGAGTGCCCCCTTACATCAGGTGTCCCCATCAGAGTGCCCCCTTACATCAGGTGTCCCCATCAGAGTGTCACCTTACATCAGGTGTCCCCATCAGAGTGCCCCCTTACATCAGGTGTCCCCATCAGAGTGCCCCCTTACATCAGGTGTCCCCATCAGAGTGCCCCCTTACATCAGGTGTCCCCATCAGAGTGCCCCTTACATCAGGTGTCCCCATCAGAGTGCCCCCTTACATCAGGTGTCCCCATCAGAGTGCCCCCTTACATCAGGTGTCCCCATCAGAGTGCCCCCCTTACATCAGGTGTCCCCATCAGAGTGCCCCCCTTACATCAGGTGTCCCCATCAGAGTGCCCCCTTACATCAGGTGTCCAGGTGTGTCCCCATCAGAGTGCCCCCTTACATCAGGTGTCCCCATCAGAGTGCCCCCTTACATCAGGTGTCCCCATCAGAGTGCCCCCTTACATCAGGTGTCCCATCAGAGTGCCCCCTTACATCAGGTGTCCCCATCAGGTGCCCCCCCCATCAGAGTGCCCCCTTACATCAGGTGTCCCCACATCAGAGTGTCCCCATCCCCCCTTACATCAGGTGTCCCCATCAGAGTGCCCCCTTACATCAGGTGTCCCCATCAGAGTGCCCCCTTACATCAGGTGTCCCCATCAGAGAGCCCCCTCACATCAGGTGTCCCACATCAGAGTGCCCCCATACTTCAGGTGTCCCCATCAGAGTGTCACCTTACATCAGGTGTCCCCATCAGAGTGCCCCCTTACATCAGGTGTCCCCATCAGAGTGCCACCTTACATCGGGTGTCCCCATCAGAGTGCCCCCTTACATCAGGTGTCCCCATCAGAGTGCCCCCTTACATCAGGTCCCCAGAGTGCCCCCTTACCCCATCAGAGTGCCCCCTTACATCAGGTGTCCCCATCAGAGTGCCCCCTTACATCAGGTGTCCCCATCAGAGTGCCCCCTTACATCAGGTGTCCCCATCAGAGTGCCCCCTTACATCAGGTGTCCCCATCAGAGTGCCCCCTTACATCAGGTGTCCCCATCAGAGTGCCCCCTTACATCAGGTGTCCCCATCAGAGTGCCCCCTTACATCAGGTGTCCCCATCAGAGTGCCCCCTTACATCAGGTGTCCCCATCAGAGTGCCCCCTTACATCAGGTGTCCCCATCAGAGTGCCCCCTTACATCAGGTGTCCCCATCAGAGTGCCCCCTTACATCAGGTGTCCCCATCAGAGTGCCCCCTTACATCAGGTGTCCCCATCAGAGTGCCCCCTTACATCAGGTGTCCCCATCAGAGTGCCCCCTTACATCAGGTGTCCCCATCAGAGTGCCCCCTTACCTCAGGTGTCCCCATCAGAGTGCCCCCTTACATCAGGTGTCCCCATCAGAGTGCCCCCTTACATCAGGTGTCCCCATCAGAGTGCCCCCTTACATCAGGTGTCCCCATCAGAGTGCCCCCTTACATCAGGTGTCCCCATCAGAGTGCCACCTTACTTCAGGTGTCCCCATCAGAGTGTCACCTTACTTCAGGTGTCCCCATCAGAGTGCCCCCTTACATCAGGTGTCCCCATCAGAGTGCCCCCTTACATCAGGTGTCCCCATCAGAGTGCCCCCCTTACATCAGGTGTCCCCATCAGAGTGCCCCCTTACATCAGGTGTCCCCATCAGAGTGCCCCCTTACATCAGGTGTCCCCATCAGAGTGCCCCCTTACATCAGGTGTCCCCATCAGAGTGCCCCTTTACATCAGGTGTCCCCATCAGAGTGCCCCATCAGGTGTCCCATACATCAGGTGTCCCCATCATCAGAGTGCCCCCTTACATCAGGTGTCCCCATCAGAGTGCCCCCCTTACATCAGGTGTCCCCATCAGAGTGCCCCCTTACATCAGGTGTCCCCATCAGAGTGCCCCTTTACATCAGGTGTCCCCATCAGAGTGCCCCCTTACATCAGGTGTCCCCATCAGAGTGCCCCCTTACATCAGGTCCCCATCAGTCCCCATAGAGTGCCCCCTTACATTCAGTGTCCCCATCAGAGTGCCCCACTCACTTAGGTCAGTGCCCCTTACCCCATCATCAGGTCAGTCCCCCCCCTTTATCAATCAGAGTGCCCCCTTACATCAGGTGTCCCCAAAGTCCCCCTTAGAGTCTGTCCCCATCAGAGTATCCTTCTAGATCAGTTGTGACCCATCGGCACCTAAAGGTTGGCAGAGCTCATCAAAGGTATCAGAGTCCATGACACATATTGTACTCAGGCAGGAACTTGGCAAAGAGGACCAGCTTGCTGCAGGGGGCGGGGCAAACGCATGATGTCATTGACTGCTAGGACACCCTGCTATGCTGAAGGTCCGGACTGGGAGTGTCACTCGGTCCGTGTCCGAATCTTGGTCCGCCATTTTAAACGAAGGCTGATGTATAATATCAGAGCGGGCATAGCCCAACAGCCAGGGATAATATTTTCAGAAAACAAAAAACATTAAAATGGATTTTACTGCATACACACTATAATAACATTTATAAAATATAAAAGATGAGGTTCCATCGAGTAAATAGATACCAAACATGCCAGGCCCTAAAACCGCACAGGCTTGAGAAATCGCATGTAGGGGCCCCGGGCCCTCGGGCACTGCCCGAGGGCCCTGGGCCACTAGGGGGCCCCATCAGGGTTGCCAGCCTCAGTAAAACCAGGGACAGTATGTAAAAAATCTGTGTTTTTTTTTTTACATCTGTCTCTGAAATGTCCCTTACCGACATCCTTTTGGTCTAAAAATCCCGAGATTATAGCTGCTAGACATGTGCAATTTGTTTTGTTTTTTTTTTGTTTTTCGTTTTTTTTCGTTATTTTCGTTCGTTCGTTTTCGTACGAATGAACGAATCGTTCAAATCAAACGAATCCGAAAAAAACAACGAAAATCCGAAAAAAAAAACGAATTAGAAACAACCAATGTACAAATGAAGAAAATCCGAAAAACGAAAACAGGAACAACAAAAATGAAAATGAACGAAAAAATTTGTACATTCGTAACTTTTTTTATTTGGTTGAATTGGTAATTTTCCGTGTCTCTTACAATGGCGCTGCTTAACGTGCTTCGAATGGATTGAACGAAAAAATTCGTACATTCGTAACTTTTTTTTTCGATTCGTAACTTTTTTTTTCGATTCGTAATTTTCCGTGTCTCTTAAAATGTAATAATAGCATACACATTACATAACATTATGTTACGAATGTACGAATACGTCTGAATTTCGAATAAACAAATAAACGAAAATTAAACTAAATTAAAATTAAAACGGAAAAACGAATTAACGAAAAAATTATTCTTACGAATGTACGAATCGTTACGAATACGAACACCGACGACTAACGAATTTACGAATCAACGGAAACGAAAAAAACAAAACGAAAATAAACGAAACGAAAAAAACAAACGAAAATAAACTTTTTTTTGTTGTGCACATGTCTAATAGCTGCCCCACCTCTCCAGTACCTTCTCAGCCAATAGAAACATGTATGTGTATTAGACATGTGCAATTCGTTTTGTTTTTTTTTGTTTTTTTTCGTTTGTTTCGTTCGTTCGTTTTCGGACGAATGAACGAATCATTCGAATCGTACGATTCCGAATAACGAATCATAACGAATCGTTCGAATCCGATTAACGAATCATTCGAATCGAACGAATCCGAAAAACAACGAAAATCCGAAAAAACTAATTAGAAACAACGAATGTACTAATGAAGAAAATGCGAAAAACGAAAATGAACGAAAAAATTTGTACATTCGTAACTTTTTTTTTGTTTTTGGTAATTTTCCGTGTCCCTTACAATGGCGCTGCTTAACGTGCTTCGAATGGATTGAACGAAAAAATTCGTACATTCGTAACTTTTTTTTTTTTCGATTCGTAACTTTTTTATTTTTTTTTTCAATTTGTAATTTTTCCGTGTCTCTATTGAACCGAAAAATTTGTACATTCGTAACTTTTTTTTTGATTCGTAACTTATTTTTTTCGATTCGTAACTTTTTTTTTTCGATTCGTAAATTATTAAAATGTAATAATAGCACACACATTACATAACATTATGAATTATGCTCCGATTACGAATCTACGAATGTTACGAATGTACGAATAAATACGAATGTGTCCGAAAATTAAACTAACGAAAAAAACGAATCAACGAAAAAATAACTCTTACGAAAATACGAATACGAACACCGACGACTTACGAATCGACAGAAACGAAAAAAACTAAACGAGAAAAAACGAAACGAAAATAAACAAATTTTTTTTGTTGTGCACATGTCTAATAGCTGCCCCACCTCTCCAGTACCTTCTCAGCCAATAGAAACATGTCTGTGTATACTATGTGTACATGTATGTGTATACTGTGTGATTGTATACTGTGTGGCCCCATAATCTCTGGTTGCCTGGGGGCCCCAAAATCTCCTTTTGCCCGGGGGCCCCATGAGTTGTAAGTCCGCCCCTGTGTCTTCTGCTCAGGTTCATCCTTCCACCCGGTGTCTGATTGCTTCTGTCTGCTACTGGAAGAACATTCCACCAATAGAGCGGTAGGATCAGTCCCTGGGATTATGAATAGTCATCTGACCTTGGCCAATCCTTTGGAGGCTGACCCAGAAGGTGTGGCTGAGGAGAAGATGAATATTCGGGAGGATCTGATCAGGGCTCTCCTCCCCTGGGAGGGTGGTGTGGGTTCCAGAGAAGATGCCAGCCCTCAGGTTGTGCTACGGGCTGAAGGAATCTTGCCCGTGGAAGCTCGGCTAGAGAAGTGCGACCTTTTTTGCCTGTAGCTCCAGGTATGGATTTACGTCTTGAGGAGGAGACACGAGAAGCTGCCGCTGAAGGACTGTGACGGCTCGCGTTGGGTCACAGATTTCCTGTCGTTTGGGTACAGCGTTGCATGACTGAGATATTGCCAGTTAACCCCCTGCCTACCGGGCACTTAAACCCCCCTTCCTGCCCAGACCAATTTTCAGCTTTCGGCGCTGTCGCACTTTGAATGACAATTGCGCGGTCATGCTACACTGTATTTAATCACCTCTGGGGGGGGGGGGTTTATTTTTTGCTAAACAAACAAAAAAAGACAGAAATTTTGAAAAAAATAAAACATGTTTCATAGTTTGTTCTAAAATTTAGCAAATGGGTAATTTTTCTCCTTCATTGATATTCGCTGATGAGGCTGCCCTGATGGGCACTGATAAGGCGACACTGATAAGACAGCACTGATGGGCACTAAGATGGCACTGATGGGCACTGATGGGTGGCACTGATGGGTGGCACTGGTAGGTGGCACTGGTAGGCACTGGTAGGTAGTATTGATAGCCAGCACTGGGGGTGAGGCACTGCTTGGTGACATTTATAGGCGACGCTGTGGGCACTGATGGGTGGTACGGTGGGCACTGGTAGCGTGAGGAGAAAAAAAAAACGATCACTGATGACTGTGAGAGGGCCATCAGTCCCGATCTGGAGAGCCTCGGCAGAGGTTTCTGTGCCCACCAGCGCTGGTGGGCACTGGTAGTTGGCGCTGGTGGTTGGTCTCTTGATCTGGGGAGCCTCGGCAGAGGCTTCTGTGCCCACCAGCGCTGGTGGGCACTGGTGGTTGGCGCTGGTGGTTGGTCTCCCGATCTGGGGAGCCTCGGCAGAGGCTTCTGTGCCCACCAGCATTGGTGGGCACTGGTAGTTGGCGCTGGTGGTTGGTCTCCCGATCTGGGGAGCAGAGGCTTCTGTGCCCACCAGCGCTGGTGGGCACTGGTAGTTGGCGCTGGTGGTTGGTCTCACGCTACCAGCGGGAGGAGAAAAAATAGCCGATTACCGGCTCTGTTCACGTCACATGATAAGCTGTCATTGGCTGACAGCTGGTCACGTGGTAAGGGGTCGGGATCGACCCCTTACTCCGATCTGTGATCAGCCGAGCCTCATAAACTCGCTGATCACAGAGCGCGTCGCACCAGGCCGCTCGAGCACGGGAGGCCGTCTATGGACGCCCCTCCCGGCAAATTTAACCACTTCCCGACCGCCCCCTGTATATATACGTCGGCAGAATGGCACGTACAGGCAGAATCACGTACCTGTACGTGCCATTCTTCCGGCGCGTGGGGGGTCCGAACGGACCCCCCCCCCGGCCGGCGGGGACGGTCGGGATCGCTTCAGGAGCGATCCGGGATGAGGGGACGGCCAGTGGTTTCTGGCCACCCCCTCGCGATCGCTCCTGGCGAATCAGATGCTTCCTCTGTCTGTGTCAATCAAAACACAGGCAGAGGAAGTGATGTCACGCTCGGTGCGCCGGTCTATGTGACCGGAACGCCGAGCTGTCAACACACACAGGTTAGTGCACCAACAGTACACTGACACCAGTACACATAGGCACATATTCCACCCCCCTGTCACCCCCAGATCACCCCCCAGATCACCCCCCCCCCCCAGTCACAGTGTCACTAATTGCAGTGATCATTTTTTTACTGATCACTGCATTTAGTGTCAGTGTGACTGTAATAACTGTCAGGGCAGTTAGTTTTAGGTCCAAGGTAGCCCCCCACCCCCCCCTAATAAAGGTTTAACCCCTTGATTGCCCCCCAGGTAACCCTTTCACCCCCTTTTGCCAGTGTCACTAAGCGATCGTTTTTCTGATCGCTGTATTAGTGTCACTGCTGTCGCTAGGTAACCATTTTTTTTTTTTAGGTAACCGCCATGTTTATATAGGTTCATAAATAGGTTTATAGGTCAGGTACCCCCATATTACAACCTAAATAAAGGTTTTAACCCCTTGATTGCCCCTAGAGTTAACCCTTTCACCAGTGATCACTGTATAACTGTCACTGGTGACGCTGGTTAGCCAGTTAGTTATTTCGTTATTTAGGTTCCCCGTCAGGTTTTTATATAGCGTCAGGTACCCCCATATATTACCTAATAAAGGTTTTAACCCCCTGATTGCCCCTAGTTAACCCTTTCACCCCCTTTTGCCAGTGTCACTAAGCGATCGTTTTTCTGATCGCTGCATTAGTGTCGCTAGGTAACCATTTTTTTTTTTTAGGTAACCGCCATGTTTATATAGGTTCATAAATAGGTTTATAGGTCAGGTACCCCCATATTACAACCTAAATAAAGGTTTTAACCCCTGATTGCCCCTAGAGTTAACCCTTTCACCAGTGATCACTGTATAACTGTCACTGGTGACGCTGGTTAGCCAGTTAGTTATTTCGTTATTTAGGTTCCCCGTCAGGTTTTTATATAGCGTCAGGTACCCCCATATATTACCTAATAAAGGTTTTAACCCCCTGATTGCCCCTAGTTAACCCTTTCACCCCCTTTTGCCAGTGTCACTAAGCGATCGTTTTTCTGATCGCTGCATTAGTGTCGCTAGGTAACCAGTTTTTTTTTTGTATTACTGTTACGGGTGACGCTGGTTAGTTAGCTTGTTTTTTATACTGTCAGGGCACCCGCCATTTATTACCCAATAACGGTTTAACCCCCTGATCGCCCGGCGGGTGATATCAATTAGGTTTTAGGGTCAAATAAGGTCTGCGTCGCCCCAGGTTAGTGCCAGTACCGCAAACACCCACGCGCAAAGCATACACCTCCCTTAGTGGCACAGTATCTGAACAGATCAATATCTGATCTGATCAGATCTATACTAGCGTCCCAGCAGTTTAGGGTTCCAAAAAAAAACGCATTGTTAGCGGGATCAGCCCAGATACCTGCTAGCACCTGCGTTTTCCCCCTCCGCCCAGCCCAGCCCACCCAAGTGCAGTATCGATCGATCACTGTCACTTACAAAACACTAAGCACACATAACTGCAGCGTTCGCAGAGTCAGGCCTGATCCCTGCGATCGCTAACAGTTTTTTTTGTGGTAGCGTTTTGATTCAGTCGCTTCAGTCAGGAGCTTTTTTACCTGTGAATCTCAAAAAAAAAAAAAAAAAAAAAATAGTTGTCGTTTTATTGTTCTCTCTCTCACTCTATCTCTCTCTATTGTTGCTCTTTTTTTACTCCATTCTATTCTGCACTGTTTTATTATGTTTTATCATGTTTTATTATGCTTGCTTTTCAGGTATGTAATTTTGTTTACTGTGTTTTAGTGTTAAGCATTTTTTTGTTTTCAGGTGCGCCATTCAGTTGCAACGCGGATTTATTTATCTTGACAGCAACAGCGTTTGCTCCCACGATACATAAAGCCGCGACTCCAACGCTGTAGGAGGTGATTTCACCACCACAGTTAAAAAAAAGAGCATATATGCCGAAGCATGGGGGCAGCAGGGGGGGGGGGAGGAGCGATTGGCTCCTAATGCCACGTACATACGGTCGAAAATTCCGACGGAAAGTGCAACCGTGTGTACACGGCATAACTTTTGCGGGAGGATGCCCCCATGCATCGGCATATATAAATGGTGCATGTATGCCCATCATTAGAAGTGGGTGGATGAAGGGAGGTATTCTAATGGTGGGCATACCCACCAATCAATCTCTTTTTTTCGTTCAGCCAAGAGGCTGCATGAAAAATAAAGATTACAATATATGTCCAGTATGTTGCTGGACTTTGAATGGTTATACCAGAATGATGCCTGCAGGTTTAGGTATCATCTTGGTATCATTCTTTTCAGCCAGTGATCGGCTTTCATGTAAAAGCAATTCTAGCGGGTAATTAGCCTCTAGACTGCTTTTACAAGCAGTGGGAGGGAATGTCCCCCCTCCCGGATATAAACCGCGCCATTGGGAAATTGGGAAAGCATTTTATCACACCAATCTTGGTGTGGTCAGATGCTTTGAGGGCAGAGGAAAGATCTAGGGTCTAATAGACCCCAATTTTTTCAAAAAAAGAGTACCTGTCACTGCCTATTGCTATCATAGGGGATATTTACATTCCCTGAGATACCAATAAAAATGATAACAAAAGAAAAAAATGGAGGGAACAGTTTTAAAATAAAAAAATAAGCTAAATAAATAAATAAATTAAAAAAAAAAAAAAAAAAAAAAAAAAAGCACCCCTGCCCCCCCTTCTCTTGCGCAAAGGCGTACACAAGCGTTGGTCTGGCGTCATATGTAAACAGCAATAGCACCATGCATGTGAGGTATCACCGCGAAGGTCAGATCGAGGGCAGTAATTTTAGCAGTAGACCTCCTCCGTGAATCTAATGTGGTATCATGTAAAGGCTTTTAAAGGCTTTTAAAAATGTATGTAGTTTGTCGCCACTGCGTGTTTGTGCGCAATTTTAAAGCATGTCGTGTTTGGTATCCATGTACTCGGCCTAAGATCATATTTTTTATTTCATCAAAAATTTGAGCAATATAGTGTGTTTTAGTGCATTAAAATAAAAAAAAGTGTATTTTTTCCACAAAAAATGCGTTTGAAAACTCGCTGCGCAAATACTGTGTGGAAAAAAAAATGCAACACCCACCATTTTAATCTGTAGGGCCTTTGCTTTAACATTATATATAGTGTTTGGGGGTTCAACGTAATTTTCTTGCAAAAAAAAAAAATATGTTTTCATGTAAACAAAAAGTGTCAGAAAGGGCTTTGTCTACAAGTGGTTAGAAGAGTGGGTGACGTGTGACATAGGCTTCTAAATGTTGTGCATAAAATGCCAGGACAGTTCAAACCCCCCCCCAAATGACCCCATTTTGGAAAGTAGACACCCCAAGCTATTTGATGAGAGCAATGTTGAGCCCATTAAATTTTTTTTTTTTTTGTCCCAAGAGATTGAATAATGAAAAAAAAAAATATATATTTTTTTTTTACAAAAAGTTGTCACTAAATGATATATTGCTCAAACATGTCATGGGCATATGTGGAAATACACCCCAAAATACATTCTGTTGCTTCTCCTGAGTACGGGGATACCACATGTGTGGGACTTTTTGGGAGCCTAGCTGCGTACGGAACCCCAAAAACCAATCACCGCCTTCAGGCTTTCTAAGGGTGTAATTTTTTTATTTCACTTCTCACTGCCAATCACAGTTTCGGAGGCCATGGAATGCCCAGATGGCATAAAACCCCCCAAAATGACCCCATTTTGGAAAGTAGACACCCCAAGCTATTTGCTGAGAGGTATTGTGAGTATTTTGCAGATCTCGCTTTTTGTCACAAAGTTTTGAAAATTGAAAAAAAGAAAAAAAAAATTTTTTTTTTTTTCTTTACTTTCTTCATTTTCAAAAACAAATGAGAGCTGTAAAATACTCACCATGCCTCTCAACAAATAGCTTGGGGTGTCTACTTTCCAAAATGGGGTCATTTGGGGGGGTTTTGTGCTATTTTGGCATTTTATGGCCTTCGAAACGGTGATAGGTAGTGAGGAGTGAAATCAAAAATTTGCACCCTTAGAAATCCTGAAGGCGGTGCTTGGGTTTCGGGGCCCCGTACGCGGCTAGGCTCCCAAAAAGTCCCACACATGTGGTATCCCCATACTCAGGAGAAGCAGCAAAATGTATTTTGGGGTGCAATTCCACATATAACTATGGCATGTGTGAGCAATATATCATTTAGTGACAACTTTTTTTTATTTTTTTTTTTTTTTTATTTTTTGAAAAACTAAAAAAAAAAAAAAAATATTCAATGGGCTCAAATGCCTCTCAGCAAATAGCTTTGTCTACTTTCCAAAATGGGGTCATTTGGGGGGTGTTTTTGTGCTATTTTGGCATTTTATGGCTTTGCACCCTTAGAAATCCTGAAGGCGGTAATACTCAATCACAACTTCATTTTTTTTTTTTTTTTTTGTCTTTATTCAATCACTTGGGACTAAAAAAAAAAATATTCAATGGGCTCAACATGCCTCTCAGCAAATAGCTTGGGGTGTCTCCTTTCCAAAATGGGGTCATTTGGGGGGGGGGGGTTTTGTACTTCTCAGCCATTTTAGCACCTCAAGAAATGAAATAGGCAGTCATAAATTAAAAGCGGTGTAAATTCCAGAAAATGTACTCTAGTTTGTAGACGCTATAACTTTTGCGCAAACCAATAAATATACGCTTATTGGCATTTTTTTTACTAAAGACATGTGGCTGAATACATTTTGGCCCAAATGTTTGACTAAAATTGAGTTTATTAGATTTTTTTTATAAAATATCTTTTTTTTTCAAAAAGTAGAAAATCTCTTTATTTTTTTTCAAAATTTTCGCTCTTTTTCCGTTTATATCGCAAAAAATAAAAATCACAGAGGCAATCAAATACCATCAAAAGAAAGCTCTATTTGTGGGAAGAAAAGGACGCAAATTTCGTTTGGTTACAAAATTGCATGACCGCGCAATTACCAGTTAAAGTAGTGCAGTGCGAAATTGAAAAAAGACCTCTGGTCCTTTGGCTGCCAAATGGTCCGGGGCTGAAGTGGTTAAAAAATGTGCACAATAGAAAAATTTGTTTATTTTCGTTTACGTTGATTCGTAACGATTCGTATTTTCATAAGAGTTATTTTTTCGTTGATTCGTTTTTCCGTTAGTTTAATTTTCGTTTATTCGAAATTCGGACACATTCGTATTTTCGTAGATTTAGTTACATTCGTACTTTCCTAAGATTGATTTATTCGTACTTTCGTAACATTGTTTTCGTAGATTCGTAATCGGAGCATAATTCATAATTTTATGTAATGTGTATGCTATTATTACATTGTAAGGGACACGGAAAATTACGAATCGAAAAGAAAAGTTACGAATGTACGAATTTTTTCGTTCAATCCATTCGAGGCACGTTAAGCAACACCATTGTAAGAGACACGGAAAGTTACGAATCGAAAAAAAAAAAGTTACGAATGTACGAATTTTTTCGTTCAATCAATTCGAAGCACGTTAAGCAGCGCCATTGTAAGAGACACGGAAAATTACAAATCGAAAAAAAAAAAAAAGAAGTTACGAATGTACAAATTTTTTTGTTCAATCCATTTGAGGCACGTTAAGCAGCGCCATTGTAAAAAACACGGAAAATTACCAATTCAACAAAAAAAAAAAACTTACGAATGTACGAATTTTTTTGTTCATTCTGATTTTCGTTGTTCCTGTTTTCGTTTTTCGGATTTTCTTCTTTCGTAGTTTGGTTGTTTCTAATTTGGTTATTTCGGATTTTCGTTGTTTTTCGTATTCGTTCAATTCGATAATTCGTTATTCGTTATTATTAAAATTTTTAGCGAATCATTCGTTCATTCGTACGATAACGAATGAACGAATATAATGAATTTTAACGTAAAACGAAAAAAACGAAACAAATTGCACATGTCTAGTTCCCATGAGGTCCAGCCCATTACACGGCACGGGCGGGGGGGGGGGGGGGGGGGGGGTACCGGTATTCATATAGAGAGCGAGGAGCTGTCAAGAGTCAGGTAGTCATTGTAGATCATCATTGGGTCCCGAAACCCTCGTTATATATTTAAATCTTTCTTTTCTGCCCTGGGAAAAAGTGTGTGCGCCTGTCCAGGAACGGGTTAGTTATAAGCTGAATGGATTTTGGCTGCTGAGCGATTCCTAACACAATGGCGAGCGGTACTGCCCAATCAGACAATATGTTAGCTGGGAATGTCTGGCCAAGTGTGCCAACCGATCGTGGGAGAGATATAAAAAGTACCAGCAGATCGTGGGGGGGGAGGGGGGGGATAAGACCATTGGGAGAGTTTTGCTTAGTGAAAATATATATATATGTCTATAGTCTATATAGTCTATATATATGTATATGTGTATATATATATATGTATATGTATATATACAGTGCGGTCTATATATATATATGTATATATATATATTAGACATGTGCACAACAAAAAAAATTCGTTTATTTTCGTTTCGTTTTTTTTCGTTTTCGTTGATTCGTAACGATTCGTATTTTCGTAAGAGTTATTTTTTCGTTGATTCGTTTTTCCGTTAGTTTAATTTTCGTTTATTCGAAATTCGGACGCATTCGTATTTATTCGTACATTCGTACATTCGTAACATTCGTAACATTCGTAATCGGAGCATAATTCATAATTTTATGTAATGTGTGATGCTATTATTACATTGTAAGAGACGCGGAAAATTACGAATCGAAAAAAAAAGTTACGAATGTACGAATTTTTTCTTTAAATCCATTCGAAGCACGTTAAGCAGCGCCATTGTAAGAGACTCGGAAAATTACCAATTCAACAAAAAAGTTACGAATGTACGAATTTTTTCGTTCATTTTCGTTGTTCCCGTTTTCGTTTTTCGGATTTTCTTCATTCGTACATTCGTTGTTTCTAATTAGTTTTTGTCGGATTTTTGTTTGTTTTTCGGATTCGTTCGATTCGAACGATTCGTTAAAAAAAAAATTTGAATCGTTCGTTCATTCGTACGAAAACAAACGAACGAACGAAAATAATGAAAAAAAAACTAAAAACGAAAAAAAAACGAAACGAATTGCACATGTCTAATATATATACAGTATAATGTTTTATCTATCTATCTATCTTTATCTCTTCCTATATATATAGATATACTTTGAGGATGTTTTTTTTTTTTATTGTGAAACAAACAACAAATAGGACAAAATAACAGAAAAAGTGCAAAACTATTCACCCCCCTAAAGTCAATACTTTCAGATGCAAAGACACAAATGATGAGGGAACAGATCCTTCCTTTGACACCAATAATAGGGCACTCTTCCTCACAACAACACCAAAGATGGGGCATTATATACGCCCACTGATGCCAGGACATTTTTTTTACTCCCACTGGCCACAATCCGAAGTGCATTTTTAGGACTTGGTGGCCCAAATGAATTTGAAAATAAAGCAAAGTTACTTACGTTAGCTGCATTTCCCACATAGAGGTTTCCACCATCACTTCACAAAGAATAAATGATTCTCAGTCTCCTGGACCGTTCCTGCAGCACCGCTGCTCAGGACTCAGACTAGAGCCTCAGGTAGGGACAGACCATCTAACACCACAATACTTCTGTGTTCATGTGCCTCTCTCTCAGCTCTCCCAGTCCTCTCAGACCTCTACTTTTTTTTAGTCCTCTAGACTTGTTCAGTCATCTCGACTTTCTCCGTCCTCCTGACTCACTCAGTTGTCTCGACTTTCTCAGTCCTCCAGACTTGCTCAGTTGTCTTGACTCCCTCAGTCCTCTGGACTCACTCAGTCAACTCTACTCTCTCCGTCCTCTAGACTCGCTCAGTTATCTCGACTCTCTCAGTCCTCTAGACTCGCTCAGTTGTCTCGACTCTCTCAGTCCTCCAGACTCGCTCAGTCAACTCTACTCTCTCAGTCCTCTAGACTCGCTCAGTTATCTCGACTCTCTCAGTCCTCCAGACTCGCTCAGTTGTCTCGACTCTCTCAGTCCTCTTGACTCGCTCAGTCAACTCTACTCTCTCAGTCCTCTTGACTCGCTCAGTCAACTCTACTCTCTCAGTCCTCTTGACTCGCTCAGTCAACTCTACTCTCTCAGTCCTCTAGACTCGCTCAGTCAACTCTACTCTCTCAGTCCTCTAGACTCGCTCAGTTGTCTCGACTCTCTCAGTCCTCTAGACTCGCTCAGTTGTCTCGACTCCCTCAGTCCTCCAGACTCGCTCAGTTGTCTCGACTTTCTCCGTCCTTATGACAAGCTCAGTCAACTCTACTCTCTCAGTCCTCTTGACTCGCTCAGTTGTCTCGACTCTCTCAGTCCTCTTGACTCGCTCAGTCAACTCTACTCTCTCAGTCCTCTAGACTCGCTCAGTTGTCTCGACTCTCTCAGTCCTCTTGACTCGCTCAGTCCTCTAGACTCTCTCGGTCCTCTTGACTCGCTCAGTCAACTCTACTCTCTCAGTCCTCTAGACTCGCTCAGTTGTCTCGACTCTCTCAGTCCTCTTGACTCGCTCAGTCCTCTAGACTCTCTCGGTCCTCTTGACTCGCTCAGTCAACTCTACTCTCTCAGTCATCTATACTCGCTCAGTTGGTTTGACTCTCTCGGTTCTCTTGACTCGCTCAGTCGTCTCAACTCCCTCAGTCCTCTAGACTCTCTCAGTCCTCTAGACTAGCTCAGTTGTCCCTACTCTCTCAGTCCTCCAGACTCGCTCAGTCGTCTCAACTCCCTCAGTCCTCTAGACTCTCTCAGTCCTCTAGACTAGCTCAGTTGTCTCGACTCCCTCAGTCCTCTAGACTCACTCAGTCAACTCTACTCTCTCAGTCCTCTAGACTCACTCAGTTGTCTCGACTCCCTCAGTCCTCTAGACTCGCTCAATTGTTTAGACTCTCAGTCCTTTAGACTCGCTCAGTTGTCTCGACTCTCTCAGTCCTCTTAACCCGCTCAGTCAACTCTACTCTCTCAGTCATCTAGACTCGCTCAGTTGTCTCGACTCCCTCAGTTCTCTAGACTCACTCAGCGAGTTTGGGGTGGAATAATTTGACTGGCCTGTACAGAGTCCTGACCTTAACCCGATTGAACACTTTTGGGATGAATTAGAGCGCAGACTGCGAGCCAGGCCTTTTCATCCAACATCAGTGCCTGACCTCACAAATGCACTTCTGGTAGAATGGTCAAACATTTCCATAGACACCCTACTAAACCTTTTGGACAGATTTTCCAGAAGAGTTGAAGCTGTTATAGCTGCAAAGGGCGGGGCCAACTCAATATTGAACCCTACAGACTTATGCTGTGTACACACGGCCGGACTTTTCGACAGCAAAGGTCCAACGGAACGAATCTGTCGGACAATTCGACCGTGTGTGGGCTCCATCGGACCTTTGCTGTCAGTTTGTCTGTGTGCTAGTCCGACAGGCGAAAACCGACGCTAGGGCAGCTATTGGCTACTGGCTACGAACTTATTTACGAATTTACGAATCGTTATGAATCAACGGAAACGAAAAAAACGAAACGAAAATAAACGAATTTTTTTGTTGTGCACAAGTCTAGTTAGAATGGCCCAGTCACAGTCCAGACCTAAATCACATTGAGAATCTGTGGTCAGACTTGAAAATTGCTGGTCACAGACGCTCTCCATCCAATCTGACAGAGCTTGAGATATTTTACAAAGAAGAAGAATGGGCAAAAATGTCCTCTCTAGATGGGCAAAGCTGGTAGAGACATTAGACATGTGCACAACAAAAAAATTTGTTTATTTTCGTTTAGTTTTTTTCGTTTCCGTTGATTCGTAAATTCGTAAGTCGTTGGCGTTCGTATTCGTAACAGTTCGTATTTTCGTTAGAGTTATTTTTTCGTTGATTCTTTTTTCCGTTAGTTTAATTTTTGTTTATTCGAAATTCGGACGCATTCGTATTCATTCGTACATTCGTAGATTCGTAATCGGAGCATAATTCATAATTTTATGTAATGTGTATGCTATTATTACATTTTAAGAGACACGGAAAATGACGAATCGAAAAAAAAAAAGTTACGAATGTACGAATTTTTTCGTTCAATCCATTCGAAGCACGTTAAGCAGCGCCATTGTACTGTTTTCGTTTTTCGGATTTTCTTCTTTCGTAGTTTCGTTGTTTCTAATTAGTTTTTTTCAGATTTTCGTTGTTTTCGGATTCGTTCGATTTGAACGATTCGTTATTCGTTAAATTTTTTAGCGAACCGTTCATTCGTACGATAACGAATGAACGAAAAACAAAAAAAAAAAACTAAACGGATTGCACATGTCTAAAATCCGACCACAAAATCCATTAGATTTTTTCCGACACTGGTGTTGCGTACACACGGTCTGACAAAGTTGTCGGAAAATCCGATCATTCTGAATGTGGTGACGTTCGTTGCGTACGACGGGACTACGTAGAGGCTAGTAGCCAATAGCTTTGGTCTTGTAATGTGATCTGAGCATGCGTGGCACTTTGTCCGTCGGAATTCTCTACACACGATCGGAATTGGTGTGATCGGACTTTGTTGTCGGAATATTTATAGAGCAGGAGATAGGACTTTGTCCGTCGGACAATCCGATGGAAACTGTCCGATGGTGCCTACACACGGTCAGAATTTCCGACAACATTGTCCGATAGGACAGAATCCATCGGAAAATCCGACCGTGTGTACGGGGCATTAGAGACACAGAAAATTACCAATTCAACAAAAAAAAAAAAGTTACGAATGTACAAATTTTTTCGTTCATTTTGATTTTCGTTGTTCCCGTTTTAGTTTTTCGGATTTTTCTTCTTTCGTAGTTTCGTTGTTTCCAATTTGTTTTTTTCAGATTTTCATTGTTTTTGGATTCGTTCGATTCGTTATTCGTAAAAAATTTTAGCGAATCGTTCGTTCATTCGTACGATAACGAACGAACGAAAATAACGGAAAAAAACTAAAAAAAAACTAAACGAATTGCACATGTCTAATGCCCTGTACACACGGTCGGAAAATCCGACCACCAAATCCATTGGATTTTTTCCGACGGATTTAGTCTGACACTGGTGTTGCGTACACACGGTCGGACAAAGTTGTCGGAAAATCCGATCATTCTGAACGCGGTGACGTTCGTTGCGTACGACGGGACTACGTAGAGGCTAGTAGCCAATAGCTTTGGTCTTGTAATGTGATCTGAGCATGCGTGCCACTTTGCCCGTCGGAATTCGCTACACACGATCGGAAAAAGTCCGATAGGACTTTGTGGTAGACATGTGCAATTCGTTTCGTTTTTTTTTAGTTTTTCGTTTTTTTTCGTTATTTTCGTTCGTTCGTTTTCGTACGAATGAACGAATCGTTCGAATCGTACGAATCCGATTAACGAATCAATCGAATCGAACGAATCCGAAAAACAACGAAAATCCAAAAAAAAAAAAAAAAATTAGAAACAACGAATGTACTAATGAAGAAAATCCGAAAAACGAAAACGAACGAAAAAATTCGTCCATTTGTAACTTTTTTTTTTGTTGAATTGGTAATTTTCCGTGTCTCTTACAATGGTGCTGCTTAACGTGCTTCGAATGGATTGAACAAAAAAATTTGTACATTCGTAACTTTTTTTTCGATTCGTAACTTTTTTTTTTCGATTCGTAAATTATTAAAATGTAATAATAGCATACACATTACATCAAATTATGAATTATGCTCCGATTACGAATCTACGAATGTTACGAATGTACGAATAAATACGAATGTGTCCGAAAATTAAACTAACGAAAAAACGAATCAACGAAAAAATAACTCTTACGAATGTACGAATCGTTACGAATCGATGGAAAATTTGAGAGCAGGAGATAAAACTTTGTCCGTCGGAAAATCCGACGGAAAAAGTCCTATGGAGCCCACAAACGGGCGGAATTTCCGACAACATTGTCCGATAGGACATTTTCCGTCGGAAAATCCGACCGTGTGTATGGGGCATTAAGAGACATCCCCACAAAAGACTTGTAGAGAAAGGGGGTTCTACAAAGTATTGACTCCGGGGGGCGCCATACAAATGCCCCTCCCCCCCAGACTTTTCACAGATTTATTTGTATCATTTTCCTTCCACTTCACAATTATGTGACACTTTGTGTTGGTCCATCACATAAAATCCCAATAAAATACATTTACCGTATTTATCGGCGTATAACACGCACCCCAAGTTTAGGAGGGCATTTTAAGGAAAAAAAGTTTTAGGAGGGAAGTTTAGGGAAAAAAAAACAACTTACATTTAAGCGTCATTGCAGCCTTGTCCAGCGTCATTTGCAGCTTTGCCCAGCGTCATTTGCAGCCTTGTCCAGCGTCATTTGCAGCTTGCCCAGCGTCATTGCAGCCTTGCCCAGCGTCATTGCAGCCATGCCCAGCGTCATTGCAGCCTTGTCCAGCGTCATTTGCAGCCTTGCCCAGCGTCATTTGCAGCCTTGCCCAGCGTCATTGCAGCCTTGCCCAGCGTCATTGCAGCTTGCCCAGCGTCATTGCAGCTTGCCCAGCGTCATTGCAGCTTGCCCAGCGTCATTTGCAGCTTGCCCAGCGTCACTGTAGCTTGCCCAGCGTCATTTGCAGCCTTGCCCAGCGTCATTTGCAGCCTTGCCCAGCGTCATTGCAGCCTTGCCCAGCGTCATTGCAGCTTGCCCAGCGTCATTGCAGCTTGCCCAGCGTCATTTGCAGCTTGCCCAGCGTCACTGTAGCTTGCCCAGCGTCATTTGCAGCCTTGCCCAGCGTCATTTGCAGCCTTGCCCAGCGTCATTGCAGCCTTGCCCAGCGTCATTGCAGCTTGCCCAGCGTCATTGCAGCTTTCCCAGCGTCACTGTAGCTTGCCCAGCGTCATTGCAGCCTTGCCCAGCGTCATTTGCAGCCTTGCCCAGCGTCATTGCAGCCTTGCCCAGCGTCATTGTAGCTTGCCCAGCATCATTGCAGCCTTGCCCAGTGCCATTGTAGCTTGCCAGCGTCATTTTCATTCTTTTCCTGGTTTAAATTTCCCGCCGCCGAGACGCTGTCGCGTGCGCCGCCGAAAATACCCGAAGCACGGCCGAAAAAGAACGAAGCGGCCCCCGGAAAAAGCCGAGCCGCGCTTCGTTCTTTTTCGGCCGCGCTTCGGGTTTTTTCGGCAGCGCTCGCTATTTTTCAGCGGCGCTTGCCTTTTTTGTCATTTTTTTGGGGGTATCGGCGTATAACACGCACCCCCGACTTTCTCCCGATTTTAAGGGGGAAAAAGTGCGTGTTATACGCCGATAAATACGGTACGTTTTTGGTTGTAACATGAGAAAATGTGGGGAATGTCAAGGGGTATGAATACTTTTTCAAGGCACTGTATATATATATGTATGGCTAAGGAGGGAGGGAGGGAGAAGAGAGCGCTCCGTCTCCCTCCATATACTGTATCCTGTGATATATTTATCCGGATCAGGTGGAAGGATCCGAAGCGCGTGTGTGTAGAAAGGTTTGTATGACAGCCTCTCTGCCGAGATGTACATCTGTCTCATCTACCTACGGACGTGGCGGGATGCGTGAATCCGCGCTGTGAGTCACCGCATCACAAAAGTGGCACATTAACCTTTTTTTTTTTTTTCGATCACATGTGCCCCCCCCCCAGCCTATGATTAATCCCACGGTGTAAAAAAAGCCGTAGGCACCGGCGAAGTCTGTCATTTTTCCAACCCCATCTGTTTGAATAGAGAATATTGATGAGATGAATCGAGCGCTCAGCCGCCGCGCTTCCAAACATTTAGCTTTCGGTCGGAATAAATAGTAATAAGGTGCCAATCTGTTCCCCGCTCAGCGCAGTCTGCAGAGAACACCCCCCCTCCCCCCCCGCATCCCCCACCCCACCCCCCTTTTTATTATTTTTTTTTAGGCAAGTTTGTACGAAACGTGTAAGGACCGCATATGCCGCGTTCTTCGGTAACAACTCTCTCCTTGGTAACGTGCAGCTGCGTTCCTTCCGTCCAATCGCAGCGATGAGGCAGCTGGATCGCCAGATTTTTATTGCAAACTTGATCTGACACATTTTTTTTTTTTTTTTTGCGTGTCGCTTATCCGACGCTCTAATTTTACCTTGTTGCAGAACGCCTCGTTTTTCTCCCCCCCCGCCGTTGAAGCTTCAGAAGGAGCCTCGGTGTGGTAAGCCTCATTTAACGAGTCTTGGTTTCTTGTGCCTGCTGTTGGGTGTCGTTGGAAGTCCTCGTTAATTGCCGTATCTTTTGGTGGCACTGTAAGTTTTTTTTTTTTCCTTCCAGGTGATTTGTGTCTGTAGGTGGTTTTTTTGTGTGAAAGCGATATTACGCAGTCACAGCAATCGCAGTCACACGGCACAGATTTGAAGAACAGTTTATGTAAAGCCGAAAGGGATAAATCTGTAATGAGTACTTAGAGCGGGCGGCGGCACGGCGTTAAGTCTTCTCTCTCTCCTCTCACCTTTCTAGATCTCGCCGGTGGAAGGATGGAAGCGGGAGGGAGTTCAAGCATCCAGGCCACCAACCGCGCCGAAAAGGTATGTACCGTGACCGCTGTATTGTGACCGTTGTTCGTGGTCATTATGGACACAAGGGAACTGCATGCCCGTTCATGGATGGGGTCTATTTAGGTGGCACGGCCTTTGACCTAGGAGTGATACGTGACTTACCTGTACGATTGACTGCCCAATCAGACCGGGTGTCAGCTTAGAGCTATATCATGTTATTTATATTAGATATTAAATTTAGTTATATGTGTCATTTCACTTGGATTGAGGAAGGGAGGGGTGAGAGCTTATTGCCATGTGGATAGGAAGGGAGAAGAGGGAGAGCAGAAGATGGTCATGGCCTAGTGAAGGGGGCAGTGGTGGTTGATCGTGGACTGTTGGCTGCATATGCAGAGTGGGAAAGGACCATGGGGGGGGGGGGGGGGGGGGCAAGGAAGAGAAGGCAGGATGGAAGCTGGCTGAGGACCAAGGGGGAGAAAGAGAAGGTAGGATGGAAGCTGACTGAGGACCAAGGGGGAGAAAGAGGAGGCAAGTTGGGCACCGAGGACCAGGGGAAATAAAGAGGAGGCAGGATGGCAGCTGATTGTGGACACAGGGGCAAGGGGGTGGAAAGGAGGCAGGGTGGTGGCCAGTTGAGGGCCAAGGGGAAGAAAGAGACTGCAGGTTTGGAACTGATTACCAGGGGAAATAAAATAGGAGGCAGGATGCTAGCTGATTGTGGACCCAGGGGGAAGGGGTCGAAAGGAGGCAGGGTGGCAGCTGATTGAGGTCCAAGGGGGAAGAAAGAGGAGGCAAGTTGGGAACTGAGCACCAGGGGAAATAAATAGGAGACAGGATGCTAGCTGACTGTGGACCCAGGGGGAAGGGGGTGGAAAGTAGGCAGGATGGCAGCTGATTGTGGACCCAGGAGGAAGGGGTCAAAAGGAGGCAGGGTGGTGGCCAGTTGAGGGCCAAGGGGAAGAAAGAGAATGCAGGTTTGGAACTGATTATCAGGGGAAATAAATAGGAGGCAGGACGCTAGCTGATTGTGGACCCAGAGGGAAGGGGTCGAAAGGAGGCAGGGTGGCAGCTGATTGAGGGCCAAAGGGGAAGAAAGAGGAGGCAAGTTGGGAACTGAGCACCAGGGGAAATAAATAGGAGGCAGGATGCTAGCTGACTGTGGACCCAGGGGGAAGGGGGTGGAAAGTAGGCAGGATGGCAGCTGATTGTGGACCCAGGAGGAAGGGGTCAAAAGGAGGCAGGGTGGCAGCTGATTGAGGTCCAAGGGGGAAGAAAGAGGAGGCAAGTTGGGAACTGAGCACCAGGGGAATTAAAGAGAAGGCATGATGGCAGCTGATTGTGGACCCAGGAGGAAGGGGTCAAAAGGAGGCAAGGTGGCAGCTGATTGAGGGCCAAAGGGGCTGAAAGAGGAGGCAAGTTGGGAACTGAGGACCAGGGGAAATAAAGAAGAGGCAGGATGGCAGCTGACTGTGGACCCAAGGGGAAGAGGGTGGAAAGCAGGTAAGTTGGCAGTTGATTGAGGGCCAGAGTATGTGCAGGGCCATCTTAAGAGCGTTATAGGCCCCCGGGCAATACATTGCACTGGGGCCCTGTCTACACGATCATGCACGAGAATAAAAATGCAAATTATCAATAAGGCTATATTTATTGGTACCTCCAACAAAATCAGTGTTTAAAAATTAACGTCGTCTTCCGCGCCTTGTGTTGTCACAGTCCCGGAGGATGCTGGGACTGTGACATCGCAAGGGGGCGGGGTCACCATGTGACATGAACATGTGACCCTGTCGCCCATGTCCCTATATAAGTCCGAGCGCAGAGCGGCACAGGCATTCCGGGCACAGAGAGCCTCGGGTCAACATCGGAAGAAGAAGAAGAACAAGAAGGACAAGAAGAAGGACAAGAAGAAGGACAAGAAGAAGAAGGCGCCGGCGGCGCGGAAGACGACGACCGCCGCAAGAACAGAAGAGACCCCCGGAAGACCCCCGAAGGCGGATCGAGACCCCCAGACGACGGCGGCGACGACGAAGACGGTAGCCGGACTCCTCCCCTCGTGAAAGAGCTAGGTAAAAGAGCAGAAGAGAGGGGAGGAGTCCGGCGAGAAGACCCCCAGACGGAAGAAGACCCCCCGAAGGCGGATCGAGACCCCCAGACGGCGGCGACGACGAAGAAGGTAGCCGGACTTCCCCCGCTCGGTAAAAGAGCTTGGTAAATGGCGGGGGAGTCCGGCGAGAAGACCCCCAAGACGGAAGAAGACCCCCGGAGCAGTGCAATAAACTATTTTTTCAAAAGTGTGGGTGTTTTTTTTTACTTTACATTTTACACCTTAGGTGAATGGGTAGGGGTACATCGTACCCCATACTCATTCACATAGGGTGGGGGGCCGGGATCTGGGGGCCCCCTTATTAAAGGGGGTTCCCAGATTCCGATAAGCCCCCGCCCGCAGACCCCGACAACCAACGGCCAGGGTTGTCGGGAAGAGGCCCTTGTCCTCATCAACATGGGGACAAGGTGCTTTGGGGTGGGGGGGCCGCACGGCCCCCCTTTCCCCAGGGCACCCCCCATGTTGAGGGCACGCGGCCTGGTACGGCTCAGGAGGGGGGGGGGGCGCTCGTTCGTCCCCACCCCTTTCCTGGCCTGCCAGGCTGCGTGCTCGGATGAGGGTCTGACATGGATTTGGGGGGAACCCCCACGCCGTTTTTTCGGCGTGGGGATTCCCTTTAAATCCATGCCAGCTTGCGGAGCTAGCGCGGCGGCATTTACTGCCTACGCTAGCTACGTAACCTGAAGTTACGTTCGAAATGAACGGACTGCTCCGTGTGTGGGCAAGTCCGTTCATTTTCAAAAGTCCCGCGGACTTTTGGCCGGCGGATTATCCGCTGGAGAAGTCCGTGCGTGTGTGGGCAAGTCCACACCCTCGGAAAGTCCAGCGGACCTAGCCGGAAAGTCCCGCGGGATTGTCCGCTGGACTAGGTCCGCCGGCAAAAGTCCCTACGTGTGTACGAGGCATTAGACTTACTTGAGGCCACCGGCCTGGTGCAGTACAGTGTGTCACTCACAGCAGAAAGGCAGCGCCAGCTATCAAGGCATGGCAGTGGTGGGCGGAGCCTGTTCACTAGCCACTGGGGCAGCCGCGGTGCACTATGAATGCTGGGGTGGTCGCGGCCTCTGATTGACGTCACTGGTTGCTAGCTAGATGCCGGCCGGCGAAGTGAGCAACCAGTGTAGTCAGTCAATTTAACCACTTACCGATCACTCACTATATATACGTCATTTTTTTGAAGAGGGATATCTCGGTAACGACAGCAGCTGCTGCCACAACCGAGGTATCCCTCTTCACAGTGAGCGGTCCTCTTTCCGATAAAGGTGGTCTCTGCGGCGGGTTCGCCGCAAGATCACCGTTATCGGTGGCGGGAGAGCTGCCCCCCCTCCCGCCGCTCTCCCGTGCCTTCTGCCGCTTACCGGAGCCGTCGGCAGCGGCGGAGGCGATCCGGTCCTTTCCCTGCCTGTGCATAGAGATGAGTGAGGCTAAGATGGCCCCCACTCATCTCTATACCATAGGAGGGCGGAAGCGACGTCAAAACGTCACTTCCGCCCATATGTCTTAAAGGGGAATTTCCAAATGTCATTTTTTTTTAAATGACATTTTTTTTTTTTTGCATTTAAGTCCAAATATGAGATCTGAGGACTTTTTGACCCCAGATCTCATATTTAAGAGGACCTGTCATGCTTTTTTCTATTACAAGGGATGTTTACATTCCTTGTAATAGGAATAAAAGTGATCCATTTTTTTTTAAAAACAGTGTAAAAAATAATAAAATTAAGTAAAATAAATAAGAAAAACCCCCCCAAAAATTTTCAAAACACCCCGTCCCGACGAGCTCGCGCGCAGAAGCGAACGCATACGCGAGCAGCTCCCGCATATGAAAACGGTAGTCAAACCACACATGTGATGTATCACCGCGATCGGTAGAGCGAGAGCAATAATTCTAGCCATAGACCTCCTCTGTAACTCAAAAAATGCAACCTGTAGAATTTTTTAAATGTCGCTTATGGAGATTTTTGAGGGTAAAAGTTTGACGCCATTCCACGAGCGGGCGCAATTTTGAAGCAGGACATGTTGGGTATCAATTTACTCGGCATAACATTATCTTTCACAATTCAAAAAAAAATTGGGCTAATTTTACTGTTGTCTTATTTTTTTATTCAAAAAAGTGACTTTTTTCCAAAAAAAGTGCGCTTGTAAGACCGCTGCGCAAATACGGTGTAAAAAAAAGTATTGCAATGACTGCCATTTTATTCTCTAGGGTGTTAGAAAAAAAACAATATATAATGTTTGGGGGTTCTAAGTCATTTTCTAGCAAAAAAAACTGTTTTAAACATGTAAACACCTAAAATCCAAAACGAGGCTGGTTGCAGCACTGAGGACCAGCCCTGGATGGGGCCCTCCAGACAAGTGGGGCCCCTGGGCAACTGCCCAGCATGCCCAATGGAAAAAACGGCCCTGAGTATGTGGAGGGGTAAGTGGAATCAAGAGGAGGTGAGATGTCAGCTGATTGAAGACTTGGGTGCAGAAAGAGAAGACGGGATGGCAGTGATTAAGGACTTGGTTGAAGAAAGGCAGGGTGGCCTCTGATTGAAGGACAAGGGGAAGAAAGGGGAAACAAGTTGGGAACTGAAGACCAGGGGAAATAATGAGGAGGCAAGATGGCAGCTGATTGTAGGCCCAGGGGGAAGGGGGTGGAAGGGGGGCAGGATGGCAGATGTTAAAAACCCAAGGGGAAGAAAGAGGAGGCAGGTTGTTCATTAAGGACCAGGGGAAATAAAGAAGAGGAAGGTTGGTAGTTGACTGAAGACCGGAATATGTGGAGGGGTGATAGGAATAAAGAGGAGGCAGACTGACAGCTGGTTGAGGGCCAGGGGGAAGAAAGGGGAGGCAGGATGTCAGATGATTGAGGGCTTGGGTGCAGAAAAAGAAGACAGGATGGCCTCTAATTTAGGACTAGGGTAAAGAAGGAGAAGGCAGGATGTCAGATGATTGAGGGCTTGGGTGCAGAAAAAGAAGGCAGGATGGCCTCTAATTTAGGACTAGGGTAAAGAAGGAGGAGGCAGGGTGGCAGGTAAATGGGGACTGAGGGGAAGAAAGAGAACCAGGGTGGCAGCTGATTAAGGACCAGGGGCATGAAAGAAGAGGCAGGTGTGCAGCTAAGAGAACTAGGGGTGTAAGGAGGAGGCAGCATAGCAGCTGATCGAGGATCAGATGGGAATAAAGAAGAGGCAGGATGGCAGCTGACTGAGGACCAGGGGTAAGAAAGAGAAAGCATGTTGCTGGCTGATTGAGAACTTGGGTGAAGAGGTCTGTCTGAGGATTGGGTAAAGAAAAGGGAGACAGAATTCCAGCTGCTTGAGGACTATGGTAAAGAAAGAGAAGTCGGTGTGGCAGCTGACTAAGGACCATTGGGGAGAATGAGAAGGCAGGATGGTGCAGTTATGTTAAGAAATGTATTTTGTTACCTGTGAATTTCAAATGTAAAATCACTGTCAGCTTTCCCTGTTGACTGCCGGGCAGCCAGGTAATGTCTGTGACCACTGTTTTCAGAAGCCCGTGTAAGTTACAACAGTGCAGTCACGGATACACCCCCATTTCTCGCCCACACACCCTGTAGTGTGTGTTAATGAGTGGGTAGAGCGTGCTTTCTTCAACGCCTTCCCCTGACAAATGCCTGTAAAACTTCCATGAAGCCAGACAGCTTGGCAGGAATTGAAGACAATAAATGGCAGATTATATTCCAGCTGTCATTTTCCTTCCAGGGTTGTATTTTGCTGTATTTAAAGCTGAACTCCTGCATAGGACCAATGTTCTGCCCCCCAATAACAGCTGAAGCACCCTTGATTTGTTTTTTTTTGTTTTTTTGTAACAAGTCAACACAGAGCCAAAGAATTGTCACATTTACTTCCGGTGAGGTCATCAACAGTCTCCAAATTGTCCTCTCCTGCCAAAGAGGAGGATGTATGCTTTACAGAACTACGTGTCCCATGATCCTTTGGGACTGTAGTTATGGTGATAGGCAGGCACTTGACTAGTATGATGACAGACTAGCGGTGGGCAGGGAATGACCAAGGGAATCTACAGAAAGATCTTACCCTCTCCACATGGCATTATCATGGCAGTACCGAAGACTAGTGGTGGGAAGGGAATAACCATGGAGGATCCGGCAGAAGGGATCCACCTTCTACAAGTGGCATAATCATGGCAGAGCTGCTTATAGAACAGACAGAATCCCAGACTAGTGGTGGCTGGGAATGACCATGGATCCACAGCAAGAGCTTACCCTCTCCACATGACATTATCATGGCAGTACCGATGACTAGTGGTGGGAAGGGAATAACCATGGAGGACCCGGCAGAAGGGATCCACCTTCTACAAGTGGCATAATCATGGCAGAGCTGTTTACATAACTGACAGAATCCCAGACTAGTGGGGGCTGGGAATGACCATGGATCCACAGAAAGAGCTTACCCTCTCCACATGACATTATCATGGCAGTACCGAAGACTAGTGGTGGGAAGGGAATAACCATGGAGGATCCGCAGAAGGGATCCACCTTCTACAAGTGGCATAATCATGGCAGAGCTGTTTACATAACTGACAGAATCCCAGACTAGTGGGGGCTGGGAATGACCATGGATCCACAGAAAGAGCTTACCCTCTCCACATGACATTATCATGGCAGTACCGAAGACTAGTGGTGGGAAGGGAATAACCATGGAGGACCCGGCAGAAGGGATCCACCTTCTACAAGTGGCATAATCATGGCAGCCCTGCTTCCATAACAGACAGAATCCCAGACTAGTGGGGGCTGGGAATGACCATGGATCTGTAGAAAGGATCCTCTGTCTACCTTTAAATACATCAAGGGGGTAAATAAGGTTTAGGGGGGGGGGCAGTATTTTCAATATGAAGCCAAGATGAAGAACACGGGAACATGACCTCAAACTAGACCAAGGAAAGTTCAAAACTAACCTAACAAAGTATTGATTTACCAAAAGAGTAGTTGATGATTGGAACAGACTTACTGAGTCAGTCAACAATAGGTTGATTCAGTCATGCTTGGGACAAAAAAAAAAAAAAAATCAGTGGACCACTTGGTCTTCTTACTTCCATCACTTCTTGTCTCTATCAGAAATTATATCTTCACGGCTGCACTGCATACATAACCAACATGATGACAGACCGTTGGTGAGATTATAAGACCAGTGTTTTTTTCTTAGAGAATAGGTACAGTTACTCCCCCTTCCGAATCACTCCTGTCTCCACCCCTACCCACCTCTGAGCACCGTCCCTTGGTTCCACCTCCACCCACCTCCCACCAACAATAGACCCTGCCCAGCCACAATAGATCTTCTACCAGCCAGCTTCAATAGATCCTCCAGCACCCTTTGCCATTGCAAAGATTCAATGCTGGAGTCACCAGTATTGCATTTTAGAGCAGCTCTGTGATCGCTGTGATGATCAATCACTTTGACCACAAATGAATTTACATTGAGAGCTCTCCACTTCCTGTCACAAGGGAGGAAGTCAGGATTTTGTGGATGAAGGGATCAGCAGTAGCAACGGTGTCAGGACCCGGATCTGAACCTGCGACCTCTGCTGTGTCCCTTCCTTCTGAGCCACTGGAGATGCTGACCAGGTCCCTGTCTGATCCATTGGACAATCTTGTCTTGTGCCTTGTTGCTGGTGATGAACCTTGAACCCTTTGCTCCTCCCATGAACTTCCCATGGAAGCTATGCCTTTACACTTCCTGTTTGCCAGATCAAAAAAAAAAGCCCCGGGTAAGACCATGGTTAATATATCCTCCTCAGCCACAAAATTTCCCCCCCAGCAGCCAGTAACAATTGACCCACCAGCAGACCCCAGCCCCCTTTGTCATTGCATAGATTCAATGCTGGAGGTGCAGGAACTGCATGCCCCCACATCCTCACAAAAAAAAAAAGCCCTCGGTAAGACCAAGGTCTATAGATCCTCCTCAGCCACAATAGATCCCCTACCAGCTAGCATCAATAGACCCTCTAACACACCCAAGCACCACTTTCCATTGCATAGATCCAATGCCGGAGGTGCCGGAACTGCATTCCCCTTCATTCATGCTGAAAAAAAAAAGTCCTGGGTAAGACCAAGGTCGATAGATCCTCCCCAGCCACAAAAGATCCCCCAGCAGTCAGCATCAATAGACTCACCAGCACACCCCAGCACCCTTTGTCATTGCATAGATTCAATGCTGGAGGTACTTGAACTGCGTTCCCCTGCATTCCCACTGAAAAAGACCCCTGGGTAAGACCAAGGTTGATCTGCAGAAAGGATTGGCCCTCACCATGTGACATCATAATAGGAGCACTGCAGATTGTGGTCTAGTATAGGACCAGTTGTCCTACATAAAGGCAGGAGTAGTGGCGGCTGGTCATTGTTGATGCACCATGAAGGAAGGCAGAACGTTTTTCGGCCACAAGAATGGCTCTTGCTAACATAATGTTACTGTTTCTGTATATAGATTTGTAATTTGTAAAATTTCCTTTAACAGCTACAGCAAATGAGGGAAAAATATGGGCAAGTGGAGGAGGAAGACTGCTTCCCACCCCACCCTAAGCGGGGTTCATTCTACGCCAATCACTGCATGGAGGATGTAGACACGCACAAGATTGGCCACACGGACTGGTGTAGCTGCGGACACTGCATCACCATGCCTACCGGGGTAGAGTCGGTGTGTTGTACTGAAATCGGCAATTTACAGCCCCATCTAGAAGGAATACAATGCATCACGCAGCACCGATACTTCCCGTACATGTGTGAGAACAGCGATATTGTGCATATCCATATGAACATGCTGGCGGCACCGGGGTCGGCCCCTCCGGAGGACAAGAACAGGTATGGTCCTCATGGCCGGGAGGGGAGGGGGGTGTATAAAACCTTTTTTGCTTATTTATATACATGTGCAATTAGTTTAGTTACGAATTCCTTTTTTTTTAACAAATTTCGACAAATTTGTTAATTTGGAAATATCCAAATGAACAAAAACCCGTTTGACAAAAATTCGGAAATTTTTATATTTAGATAATTCATAAATCCATAGATGTGAAAATCCGTAGATTTGAACATTTTTATATTTTGAAAATTCATAAATTTGAAAATTCCGAAATTTTAAAATTCCGAAATTCGAAAATTCCGAAATTCGAAAATTCCGAAATTCGAAAATTCCGAAATTCGAAAATCCAGATATTCAAAAATCCAGAAATGCGAAAATCCGGAAATTCAAAGATTCGGAAATTCGGAAATTTGAAAATTCAGAAAATCGGAATTTCGAAATACGAAAATTCAAAAGTACGAAAATAAGAATGAACATTCTAAAGAACGAAAATAAGAATGAAAATTCTAAAATAATAATCCGAAATAATAGCTAACTAATAATAACTAACTATTAAATGATAGGTATTGGAATTTCCTTTCAAATTTGGCTGTTAGTGAACGTAACGAATACGAATTTTTGTCCGAAGTTAGGAATTATACAAAATAACGAATGCTATCTAAAGAATGGAACGTAACAAATTAATAATAATAAATAATAATAATAAAAACATTTTATCATTATTATTATTATTATTTATTATTAATTCGTTACATTGCATTTGTTTAGGTGCGGCATTCGTTATTTCGGATAATTCGTAACTTTAGATAAATTCGTATTCGTTACGTTCACTAACAGCCAAATTTGAATAGTTAGTTATTATTAGTTACCGTATTTATCGGCGTATAACACGTGCCGGCGTATAACACGCACCCCAAGTTTAGGAGGGAATATTAAGGAAAAAAACTTTAAGGAGGGAAGTTTAAGGAAAAAAAACTTACATTTAAATGCCCATCATTGCAGCCTTGTCCAGTGTCCATCTGCAGCCTTGTCCATCCTTGCAGCCTTGCCCAGTGCAGCCTTGCCCAGTGCAGCCTTGCCCAGTGCCAGTGCAGCCTTGCCCAGTGCAGCCTTGCCCAGTGCCAGTGCAGCCTTGCCCAGTGCAGCCTTGCCCAGTGCAGCCTTGCCCAGTGCCAGTGCAGCCTTGCCCAGTGCAGCCTTGCCCAGTGCCAGTGCAGCCTTGCCCAGTGCATTTGCAGCCTTGCCCAGTGCATTTGCAGCCTTGCCCAGTGCAGCCTTGTCCAGTGCTGTTGAAGCCTTGCCCAGTACAGCCTTGCCCAGTGCAGCCTTGCCCAGTGCCTTTGCAGGCTTGCCCAGTACATTTGCAGCGTTGCCCTGTATATTTGGAGCGTTACCCATTTAAATTTGGCGCAGAGTGGGAGGACGAGTGCCGCGTGACATTACGAAAGCCGCGTGTATTTTCGGCTATTTTCGGCTCCTCTCGCAGTTCCGCCCACCTCCAGTGATTGCGAGAGGAGCCGAGCGCTGACAACATACAGGAATCCGAGTTCGGCTAGTCTCGGCTCTGCTCGCAGACAGGGGCGGGACTGCGAGAGGAGCCGAAAATAGCCGAACTTGGATTTCTTTATGTTGTCGGCGCTCGGCTCCTCTCGCAATCACTGGAGGTGGGCGGAACTGCGAGAGGAGCCGAAAATAGCCGAAAATACACGCGGCTTTCGGAATATCGGCTCCGCTCACTCCCAGAAGAAAAAATCAGCGGGAGATCGGCGGGTATCGGCGTATAACACACACCCACGATTTTCCCCTGATTTTAAGGGGAAAAAAGTGCGTGTTATACGCCGATAAATACGGTAGTTATTATTTCAAATTTTCATTCTTATTTTCTGACTTTAGAATTTTCTAATTTTTGGATTTTCTAATTTCCGAGCTTTTGAATTTCCGAATTTTTGAATTTCCGGATTTTCGAATTTACGAATTTTTTAATTTACACAATTCTGGATCTTCGAATTTTTTAAATTTACGAATTTACAAATTTCATGATTTTTGAATTTATGAATTTATGAATTTCTAACATAACGAATGAACCAAAATAAAAACAAATGGAATGAAAATGAACACATTTTTCGGCAGCGCACATGTCTACTTATTTCTGTAAATTCTTTGGAAGTTCTGTCCAGTTTTCATTGTTGGGCAACCTGCAGAAGACGCACGAGGTCTCCTATTGTTAAGCTGGCCATACATTATTTATTTAGATTTATCTTCAACTATGTAGTGTAAGGGCCTGCTTTATACAATTTTGGTACATCGAAAGACAATTTGTACAAGACATGTTGGCCACATGTATGGCCAACCTTAATATCCAAGGCTACAAACTGTCTCATTGCCCTCTTTACTACTGCGAGTGGTGACATTTATTTGTGCGATTTTTATAAATATTATTTTATCGACGTTTATAAATGGCTTTGCAGAAAATACCGGTGTGTGTGATCCGAGCTGTCATTGGATGGCTCAGATCAGAAACAATGTACAGAGTTAATCAGAGCAGCTCTGCACCTTGTGATTGCTGTGATGACCAATCACAGTGATCACAAACATTAACACTCCTTGTGTTTAGCATTGAGAGCCCTCCCCTTCCTGTCATGATTTTATGAATGAAGGGATGAGCAGCAGCAACAGTATCAGGACCCGGGTCTGAACCTGTGACCTCTGCTGTGTCTGGTGATGTCACTCCGAGCTCCGAGTCACCTGAGATGCCAGACAGCTCCCTGTCTGATCCATTGGACAATCCTGTTTTGTTCCTTGTTTCTGGTGAACCTTGAACCCTTTGCTCCTCTCATGAACTTCCTATGTAAGCCATGTCTCTGCATTTCCTGTTTGCCAGATTATTCTCTATGCTGTCTTCAGCCAATATCTTGCTCTTGTTACTCCTGCTGCCACCTGTATCTTCACTACCACTAGTTACCGACCTTTGGCTTGTCCCTCCACAATGCTTCCGCTTGATCCCACCTGCACCCACTTGTTACCGACCTTTGGCTTGTTTACTGACTACGCTTCTGTATGATCCCAACCTGCACCCACTTGTTACCAACCTTTGGCTTGTTTACTGACTACACTTCTGTATGATCCGATCCTGCACCCACTTGTTACCAACCTTTGGCTTATTTACTGACTATACTTCTGTATGATCCCAACCTGCACCCACTTGTTACCGACCTTTGGCTTGTTTACTGACTACGCTGCTGTATGATCCCAACCTGCACCCACTTGTTACCGACCTTTGGCTTATTTACTGACTACGCTTCTGTATGATCCCAACCTGCACCCGCTTGTTACCAACCTTTGGCTTGTTTACTGACTACGCTTCTGTATGATCCCAACCTGCACCCACTTGTTACCGACCTTTGGCTTGTTTACTGACTACGCTTCTGTATGATCCCAACCTGCACCCACTTGTTACCAACCTTTGGCTTGTTTACTGACTACACTTCTGTATGATCCGATCCTGCACCCACTTGTTACCAACCTTTGGCTTATTTACTGACTATACTTCTGTATGATCCCAACCTGCACCCACTTGTTACCGACCTTTGGCTTGTTTACTGACTACGCTGCTGTATGATCCCAACCTGCACCCACTTGTTACCGACCTTTGGCTTATTTACTGACTACGCTTCTGTATGATCCCAACCTGCACCCGCTTGTTACCAACCTTTGGCTTGTTTACTGACTACGCTTCTGTATGATCCCAACCTGCACCCACTTGTTACCGACCTTTGGCTTGTTTACTGACTACGCTACTGTATGATTCCCAACCTGCCATATCTGCTACTGGACCCCGGTTTGCTCACCTCCTGGTGGGGCGATCCTGAGGACTGTGACCTGGTACTAAAACAAAACAAAACCCATCCCCACCATCAGGAGCTCTGGTGAATATCGGTTAGTGCTTACACCCCGCACCTCGGGTCAGCCCGCGTCATCTGTCAGGGTGATCTGCTTCTGTACTTATCCAGCTGGTCAGTTATAGCGTCTGGTCTCCAAGCCTGACCGTGACAAAAATAATCTGGCAAACAGGAAGTGCAGACACATGGCTTGAATAGGAAGTTCATGCGAGGAGCAAAGGGTTCAAGGTTCAGCAGAAACAAGGAACAAGGCCTGGATTGTCCAATGGAACCAATAGGGAGATGTCCAGCATCTCAGGTGGCTCAGCAAGAAGAGACATCAGACACAGCAGAGGTCACAGGTTCCGACCTGGGTCCTGACATACAGACTGATGGTGTGGGGTTGTGACAAATTTGGGGAATTTTACACCTACCTGGGGCATACATATGGGGGCATAACATGCAGCCTACCCCCCCCCCCATGGCAGCAGCCCTCCAGGCTGGGATCTCCTCCTCTGGGATAAAAACATTTATGCTGCTTCCCAGCCACCATCTGGGCACCTCTCCCCAGGGATTGGCCAGGGCTGCATAAATATTCAGTTGCTGATTTGACTATCCCAGCACACTATCTTCCAGAACCTTTCCAGACAGACAGGGGGAGCAATTCATCCTGCAGCCAGTGAAATACAGAACAGACCAAAACAATCAACTGATTACAGTGAGCCAGTAACAAAATTGACCTAACCTAGCGCCTATTGAGGAGGAGGGTCCTACAATGGTTATTCACTAGACATAATAAGTAGGCTGCAAACGATAATCATTGAATAATCCACTTCTTTCCTTCACCGCTTCCCGACCATGCTATAGATGAAAGATGGCTACAGTGCGGCTCGCCAGCTCTGGAAGCACATGCATGAACTTCCTCCTCATCAGTGCAGCTTATCAGTGCCCAGCAGTACCTCGTCATCAGTGCATGTTATTAGTGCCCATCAGTACAGCCTCATCAGTGCAGCTTATCAGTGACCACCAGTTCCTCTTCATCAGTGCAGCTTATCAGTGCCCATCAGTAGAGCCTCAATAATGACCATCAGTGCAGCCTCATCACTGCCCATCAGTACAGCCTCAATAATGACCATCAGTGCAGCCTCATCAGTGCCCATCAGTACAGCCTCAATAATGACCATCAGTGCAGCCTCATCAGTGCCCATCAGTACAGCCTCAATAATGACCATCAGTGCCCATCAGTACAGCCTCAATAATGACCATCAGTGCAGCCTCATCAGTGCCCATCAGTACAGCCTCAATAATGACCATCAGTGCAGCCTCATCAGTGCCCATCAGTACAGCCTCAATAATGACCATCAGTGCAGCCTCATCATTGCCCATCAGTGCAGCTTACCAGTGCCCACCAGTTCCTTCTCATCAGTGCAGCTTATTAGTGCCCACCAGTGCCTCCTCATCAGTGCAGCTTATCAGTGCCCATCAGTGCAGCTTATCAGTGCCCACCAGTGCCTTCTCATCAGTGCAGCTTATTAGTGCCCACAAGTGCCTCCTCATCAGTGCAGCTTATTAGTGCCCACCAGTTCGTCCTCATCAATGCAGCTTATTAGTGCCCATCAGTGCAGCCTCACTAATGCCCATCAATGCAGCCTCATCAGCGCACATCAGTGAAGAAGAAAAATTACGTAATTGATACATTTTATAACAGAAACTAAGAAACTCTTTATTTACAATTTTTATTCTTTTTTTTTTTTTTTTGCTTGTTTAGCAAAAATAAAAATAAATTAAAAAATCAACCAGTGGTGATTAAATACCACCAAAAGAAAGCTCTATCTGTCTCAAAAAAATTATGAAAATATCATGTGTGCGCAATTGTCATTCAAAGTGTGACAGCGCTGAAATCTGAAATTTGGCCTGGGCAGGAAGGGGTAAAAAAAATCCAGTATTGAAACCTAAAGCCTAACTAAGAGGGGGGGGGGGGTGGGAGCAGAGAGTGGAGAGGACTTCTAGGTGGTTATTGCAGCAACAGTCAAAAGTCCATTGTCCACATGTACTAAACCTTCTGCTGACCAGCTCATTGGGGCCCAATTATGGCTCTCCTCGCCGCTGGCTCTTTGATTGGCCAAGCATGCGGGGTCACAGTGCATGCTTGGCCAATCATCAGCCAGCAATGCACTGCGACTGGCGCAGTGCATTGTGGGCCGTTCGCATCACACGAATTTGATGCGAACGGCCCAAATAGTTCTGGACTCAACAAGCGGACGAACGGCCGATGTTCGATTCGAACATGGGTTCGGATCGAACACCGGGCCCATCCCTACCCTCGAATCCCTTCCCCCACCTAATATCATTTATATATACTGTATGTAGCGCACCCTCTAAGGAGCCACGGGTGCATTTGGTCCTATTCCCCCCTTTGTAGCACACACAGCCAGGCACGCAGCATTTTCTTTATTCTTCCACTGGCTCAGAAAACAGTCTGGGGCATGGGTGCCAAACTCGATTTCATCGTGGACCACATCAGCATTATGGTTGCACCCAAAGAGCCAGTTGTATCTGTAAGACTAGATGTCCAGAGCACCTGCCCCTCCCTTCCCCCCACCTTTACATCAGATGTCACCATCCAAAGTCAAGAGTCCCCCACCCTCCCTTACATCACAGTACCCCCCCCCCCCCCCCCTCACCTTGCCTTGTGCTGCTGCTGGGAAGAAGCTGAGGACAGAGCTGGGAAGCAGAAAATGCAGGGTTTGGAGGAGGACCAGAGGAGTGCGGGAGTCAGTTGAATACCGAGACCAGGGGAGAGGCAAGGGGGTGCTCAGCGGTATATACTGTATGTAGCCGAAGCTACATACAGTATATACCGAACACCCAGCCGGCATCCAAAGGGGCTGACCCAGAGTATAAGACGACCCCCGCTTTTTGGCCTGTTTTTTTAAATGTAAAAGGTCGTCTTATACCCCGGAAAATACGGTATATACCGGTATATATACACATACAGTTTATATATAGTGAACCAGTACTGCATTCTGCTGACCAGTCGCCTCGCTGTGACATCACCATGCTGTGCAATTATCTGGAGCCTAATTCCCCGTACACACGATCGGACTTTCCGACAACAAAACCGTAGATTTTTGTTGGAAGGTTGTCGCCTCCAAATTGTCTTGCATACACACCGTCACACAACGAACGCTAGTTTTACAAGACCGAGCGCTTCCAGCTCGTACTTGATTCCGAGCATGCGTGAACTTTTGTGCGACGGACTTGTGTACACACGATCGGAAAGTCTGACGACAAATGTTTTGATGGAGCGTACACACGCGGTCGGACTTTCAGCCAACAAGCTCACATCCAACATTTCCCGTCGGAAAATCCGACTGTGTGCACGCAGCATAATGCCCCGTACGCACGGTCGGATTTTCCGGCGGAAAATGTCCTATCGGACAATGTTGTCGGAAATTCCGACCGCGTGTAGGCTCCATCTGACTTTTTCCGTCGGATTTTCCGACGGACAAAGTTTTATCTCCTGCTCTCAAATTTTCCGACAACAAAGTCCTATCGGACTTTTTCCGATCGTGTGTAGCAAATTCCGACGGACAAAGTGCCACGCATGCTCAGATCACATTACAAGACCAAAGCTATTGGCTACTGGCCTCTATGTAGTCCCGTCGTACGCAACGCACGTCACCGCGTTCAGGATGATCGGATTTTCCGACAACTTTGTCCGACCGTGTGTATGCAACACCAGTGTCGGACAAAATCCGTCGGGAAAAATCCGATGGATTTTGTGGTCGGATTTTCCGACCGTGTGCACGCGCCATAAGAGGACCATGCCACTGGACAACCAAAAGTGTTCACGGTGTTGGAGAAGACTCCGGCACATTTAGTGACTGTGGGTTAGGAAGGGTCTTTTAGGTTCCAATCTTTTAAGTAACATAGCAATTGGGTGATTCGGGGGGGGGGGGGGGGGGGGATGTTCTTGGGATGGGGCATTTAATGCTTGCAGTTCTGTATTAAACACATAATCACAAAAAAAAAATTCTGAATGTGTTTCTCTTGTTTTGCATACTGCATGATATAAATGAGCTTTATAAACATGCATTATCTCATGCAGTAAGGCACAGAAGTTGATAACCACTGATTTCTAAACAGTCCGGTTTCTTCTAATCTTGAAGATGTTTCGTACCTTCTCCAAGCCACTTCTCCAGTTCTAATGACTTTTAGGCCCCTTTCACACTGGGGCGGTGAGCCGCGGTGACGGTAAAGCAGCGCTATATTTAGCGCTGCTTTACCGTCGTTTTCACCGCGGTTTTCGGCCGCTCGCGGTGCGGTTTTACCCCCCGCGAGCGGCCGAAAAAGGGTTTAAACACCCCCCGCAGAGCGCCGCCGTAGCGGCGCTTTGCGGCGGTATTGCCGCGGTTTTACCGCGGTCTCCCATTGTAATCAATGGGAAGGAGCGGTATAGGAGCGGTGAATACACGGCTCCTATCCCGCTCCAAAGATGCTGCTAGCAGGACTTTTTTTGTCATCCTGCTAGCGCACCGCTCCAGTGTGAAAGCCCGCCGGCTTTCACACTGGAGGTAAAGGGGCCGGATTTTTTCATGCGGTGAACAGGCGCTATTTTTAGCGCTGCACCGCATGAAAAACGCCCCGGTGTGAAAGGGGCCTTAGGAACATACCCCACATGGCCGGGGTAGGGATGTTAACACAGCATTAAATGTGGAAGATAGATGTTCCACAACCTTCACACATCCCAGTTGCATACCGCATATACTCAAGTATAAGCCGACCCGAATATAAGCCGAGGCACCTAATTTTACCACAAAAAACTGGAAAAAGTTATTGACTCGAGTATAAGCCTAGGGTGAGAAATGCGCAGCTACTGTAAGTGGAAAAGAGGGTCAACAATGCCCATTTGCAGCCTCACTGTGCCCATTTGCAGCCTCACTGTGCCCATTTGCATGCCTCACTGTGCCCATTTGCAGCCATAGGTCCCCCGAACTTCAAACTTGGTAGTTAAGGGTTCCTAGATGCCCCCCTAGCTAATTTGGGGTCTCTGGGCCCAAAGGATCCCATGATGACATTGCTGCAGATGGACACAGTTGACTGATTTTGGGTCCCTGTATCTCGGGGCCACTTGGTGCTAGGGACCCCGAATTTGGATATGTTATAGTGCTGGTCCCACTGGGGTTCCTAGCAGTGCCGGGACAAGGTCATCCAGTGCCCAGGGCAAAGATGCCAAACTGCGCCCCCCTTTCCCTTAGGGTTAGGCTCAGGGTTCCCCTACCCCTGCAATATACCATTGCGCCAGGGGCAGCCGCCCCTCCTGCCCACCCCTTGTCCCGGCCCTGGTTCCTAGCACCAAGTGGCCCCCGAGATACGTGGCCCCAAACTCGGGTTGGAAAATGTCATTCTCTGCTGCAGAAAAGTGATTGACTCGAGTATAAGCCGAGGGGGGGGGGGCATTTTCAGCACAAAAAAATTCGTGATATTCGTTCATTCGTTATCGTACGAATGAACGAATGATTCGCTAAAAATTTTAACGAATAACGAATTATCGAATCGAACGAATATGAAAAACAACGAAAATCCGAAATAACCAAACTAAAAACAACGAAACTACGAAAGAAGAAAATCCGAAAAAACGAAAACAGGAACAACGAAAATCAAAATGAACGAAAAAATTCGTACATTCGTAACTTTTTTTTTTGTTGTTGAATTGGTAATTTTCCGTGTCCCTTACAATGGCGCTGCTTAACGTGCTTCGAATGGATTGAACGAAAAAATTTGTACATTCGTAACTTTTTATTTTTTTTGCGATTCGTAATTTTCCGTGTCTCTTACAATGGCGCTGCTTAACGTGCCTCGAATGGATTGAACGAAAAAATTCGTCCATTCGTAACTTTTTTTTTCGATTTGTAATTTTCTGTGTCTCTTACAATGGCGCTGCTTAACGTGCTTCGAATGGATTGAACGAAAAAATTTGTACATTCGTAACTTTTTTTTTTTTTTTTCGATTCGTAATTTTCTGTGTCTCTTACAATGGCGCTGCTTAACGCGCTTCGAATGGATTGAACGAAAAAATTCGTACATTCGTAACTTTTTTTTTTTTTTTCGATTCGTAATTTTCCGTGTCTCTTACAATGGCGCTGCTTAACGCGCTTCGAATGGATTGAACGAAAAAATTCGTACATTCGTAACTTTTTTTTTTTTTTTTTCTTATTTGTAATTTTCTGTGTCTCTTACAATGGCGCTGCTTAACGCGCCTCGAATGGATTGAACGAAAAAATTCGTACATTCGTAACTTTTTTTTTCGATTCGTAATTTTACGTGTCTCTTACAATGTAATAATAGCATACACATTACATAAAATTATGAATTATGCTCCGATTACGAATCTACGAAAACAATGTTACGAAAGTACAAATGTAACTAAATCTACGAAAATACGAATGCGTCCGAATTTCGAATAAACGAAAATTAAACTAACGGAAAAACGAATCGACGAAAAAAATAACTCTTACAAAAATACGAATCTTTACGAATACGAACACCGACGACTTACGAAATTACGAATCGTTACGAATCAACGGAAACGAAAGAAACGAAACGAAAATAAACAAATTTTTCTATTGTGCACATGTCTAGCCTCCACCCCTATTTGGAGATGGTCGTCCTTCTGACGTGGCCACTTTCACACAAACCAGATGTCCTCTCTATCCAATATGTTCTCCTCACTGTCCTCCAAACAATTTACCCTCCAACACCATCTATCACCCATATATAATGCCGACATCTGGACCCCCCCGTGATTTGAGAACAATTCAAACACCTGTCCCAGATTTCATTGCACTATGGAAATAGATTATATCATTACAACCTTCAGTCCAATTCTTGGACAATCTACCTTGACACATTCCATGGTGATTGGATGAAGGTGTTGGGGCTCCCTGTGTGGATATAAATCTTGGGGTATCTTCCTGACACTCAGAACAGAGGAAGTGGTTTGGATAAGATACGGAGAATCTTTAACCAGTTTCTTTTTCTTTTTTTTTAACACACTGTAAATAGAGCAGTGCAGTGTTACCATAGTAACATTCTATTACTCTGGGGAATTGATCAGGATTTTTTTGTTTCTTTAAACATTATGATTGTTTATACCAGTGAATTTTACTGGTATAAGCAACAATTTTTACTAAATTTTTACTAAATGAAACAGATTCATTTAGTTTGTTTTGTTGTGATTAGCTGTGATTGGCCACATCTAATCACATGGTACAGATAGGCTGTGATTGGCCCTGTCTGTACCATGTGATCACCATGTGACAAATCACAGCTAGCAAAAAAAAAAAAATTGCACACAATGAATGGCATCAAATGAAGGCCATCCATTGTTTACAATTGTCATGTGATCTGCCGTGATTAGTCACAGCGATCCCATGGTACCGGCAACGGGTTGGTACACTCATCGGGTGGCAGATCACGCCACGGGGTCGCGATCCAGAAGGAAGTCATATGACGTCTGACCAGATCGATGAAAGTCCCACGCGACCATTATTTTTCTATAGGTCATGTGGGATTTTCTTCAATCCGGGTGGATGATGTCCTCCCAAATCGTGCCCTGTGGGGCATACTGTCATCTGGTACAGACAGAGCCAATCAAAGCCTATCTGTACCATTTGATTAGATGTGGCCAATCACAACTAATCACAACAAAACACACTGGATGAATCAAAAATGAAATAAAAATGGTTACTTATACCAGTGAAATTCACTGGTATAAACAAGCATAATGTGTGAAGCAAAAAAAAAAAACGAAATCCTGATCACCTCCCCAGAGTAGTACAGTGTTACTATGGTAACACTGGTATTGCTCTGGTTTCAGTGTGTAAAAAAAAATAAAATATATATATGTATATTTTTTACATACTGTCACCAGTGAGTGTCCCTGAGCACCGCCACACCCGTTATATGATAACGTTGTACTGCACTAGTGACAATATGCAAAAAAATAAAATAAAATATTTTTCAAAGAAATTGTGACAAAAATATACAACTTCAAAAACTCGCCATGCCTCTTACTAAATACCTTGGACTTTTTACTTTCCAAAAAAGGGGTCATTTGGGGGGGGGGGGGGGGGATTTGTACTGTCCTGGCGTTTTCACGCCTCAAGAAACGAGATGTCCGTACATCAGGATTGATACACTTTTAGATATATGTCCCATAGTTTGTGGACTCTATAACTTTCCTACAGACTAAATAATATAGTCACTGATTTGGGTTATTTTCACCCACAAAACTTAGCAGAATGTATTTTGGCCCAAATTTCTGAAGAAAGATCATTTATTTGCAAAATTTTAAAACAGAAATGAAAAGAAATGTGTTTTTTTTTTTTTTCAAAATTTTCAGCCTTTTCTCGTTTATTTAGCAAAAAATGGGCAAGAAGGGGGGGGGGGGGGGGTTAAGATGGCAGAACAAGTCCAGTTAAATGTGACCGACTAGTACAAGCTATAACTTTTTTTTTAACCACTTGCTGCCCGCCATATAGCAGAATGACGGCGGCAAAGTGGTTTCAAAATCCTGACCGGGGCGTCATATGATGTGATCAGGATTTTGGGGGCGCGCATCGCGGCGATCGTTGTGGCGGGGTGTCAGTCTGACACCCCGCAACTACGATCTCGGTAAAGAGTCTCCGATGGAGACTCTTTACCACATGATCAGCCGTGTCCAATCACGGCTGATCACAGTGTAAATAGGAAGAGCCATTGATCGGCTTTTCCTAACTCGCGTCTGTCAGACGCGAGTAGAGGAGAGCCGATCGGCTGCTCCTCTGACAGGGGGGGATGTGCTGATCAATTATCAGCGCAGCCCCCACACTGGACCACCAGGGACACCACCAGACCACCAGGGATGCCCAGCACCAGGTATGCCACCCTAGACCACCAGGGATGCCAGTCAGTGCCCACAATGGATGCCAATCAGTGCCCACAATAGATGCCAATCAGTGCCCACAATGGGCATCACTGATTGGCATGCATTATTGTTTGGCACTGATTGGCATCCATCAGTAAAATACATTACACTACATTGCCACCGATCAGTGCCCATCCGTGCAGCCTATCAGTGCCCATCCATGCTCATCCGTGCCGCCTATCCATGCCCATCCATGCCGCCTATCTATGCCAATCCGTGCCACCTATCAGTGCCAATTTGTGCCACCTATCAGTGCCCATCCGTGTCGCCCATCAGTGCCACCAACATTGCCCATCAGTGCCGCCTATCAGTGCCACATATCAGTGCCCATCAATGCCACCTCATCAGTGCCACTTCATTGGTGCCACCTCATCGGTGCCCATCAGTGCCACCTTATCAGTGCCCGTCAGTGCAGCCCCATCAGTGCCCATCAGTGAAGGAGAAAACGTACTTATTTACAAAGTTTTGAAACTTAAACAAATTTTCTGTCTTTTTTTATTTGTTTAGCAGAAAATAAAAATCGCAGAGGTGATCAAATACCACCAAAAGAAAGCTCTATTTGTGGGAAAAAAATTATAAAAATGTAGTTTGGGTACGGTGTTGTATGACCGCGCAATTGTCATTCAAAGTGCGACAGCGCTGAAAGCTAAAAAGTGGTGTGGGCAGGAAGGTGTTTAAGTGCCCCCCGGTATTGAAGTGGTTAATTACCAGTTATATGCTGTTCATGAAGTAAAGCAAAAACTGTTGGTCGCAATGTTAATATTTATTTTTTTTTTTTCAATTTATTCCTGTTAAGGTCACTTAGGAAGACGGCCTACAGAGGGTTTAGCGCGTGGATCCATGGCCAGCTGGGGAGCGGAGCGCGAAGACCAGTTCCTGCATGCACCGTGAACAAAGTCAGAGCCGCCTTCCCAGATCCGGACTCGTCCAATGACTGTGCAGCGGAGTATATGGCTTTTGACTAGAATGTTTTGCCTTTGACGATTTTTAACCATTTGCAGACCTGACCTGAAAAGCAGGCACTTGGGAGTAATAATGTTTCTGGAAAGCCTGCACATAGCCCTTATAAACCCTGAATTCCAGGGGGATGATTTATGCAGACACTGGTTTGTCCATCATTCAGCATGTGTTTGGGTTGTGTCTTCCAGAACCTCACCTAGAGTCAATCTGTTTGGGTTGTGGCCTCTGGTACCTCACCTGTGGCCAAAGTGTTTGGGTTGTGGCCTTCAGTACCTCATCTGTAGTCCATTTCTTTGGGTTGTGACCTCTGGTACCTCACCTGTGGTCAATGTGTTTGGGTTGTGACCTCCGGTACCTCACCTGTGGTCTATGTCCTGGGGTTGTGGCCTCTGGTATCTCACCTGGTCCAAAGTGTTTGGGTTGTGACCTCCGGTACATGACCTGTGGTCTATATCCTGGGGTTGTGGCCTCTGGTACCTCACCTGTGGCCAAAGTGTTTGGGTTGTGACCTCCGGTACCTAACATGTGGTCTATGTCCTGGGGTTGTGACCTCTGGTACCTCACCTGTGGTCAATGTGTTTGGGTTGTGACCTCCGGTACCTAACATGTGGTCTATGTCCTGGGGTTGTGGCCTCTGGTACCTCACCTGTGGTCAATATGTTTGGGTTGTGACCTCCAGTACCTCACCCGTGGTCAAGGTCTTTGGGTTGTGGCCTCTGGTAACTCACCTTTGGTCCATATGGTTTGTCCATCATTCAGCATGTGTTTGGGTTGTGTCTTCCAGAACCTCCCCTAGAGTCAATCTGTTTGGGTTGTGGCCTCTGGCACCTCACCTGTGGCCAAAATGTTTGGGTTGTGGCCTTCAGTACATCATCTGTAGTCCATTTCTTTGGGTTGTGGCCTCTGGTACCTCACCTGTGGCCAAAGTGTTTGGGTTGTGACCTCCGGTACATGACCTGTGGTCTATGTCCTGGGGTTGTGGCCTCAGGTACCTCACCTGTGGCCAAAGTGTTTGGGTTGTGACCTCCGGTACATGACCTGTGGTCTATATCCTGGGGTTGTGGCCTCTGGTACCTCACCTGTGGCCAAAGTGTTTGGGTTGTGACCTCCGGTACCTAACATGTGGTCTATGTCCTGGGGTTGTGACCTCTGGTACCTCACCTGTGGTCAATGTGTTTGGGTTGTGACCTCCGGTACATGACCTGTGGTCTATATCCTGGGGTTGTGGCCTCTGGTACCTCACCTGTGGCCAAAGTGTTTGGGTTGTGACCTCCGGTACCTAACATGTGGTCTATGTCCTGGGGTTGTGGCCTCTGGTACCTCACCTGTGGTCAATATGTTTGGGTTGTGACCTCCAGTACCTCACCCGTGGTCAAGGTCTTTGGGTTGTGGCCTCTGGTAACTCACCTTTGGTCCATATGGTTGGGTTGTGGCCTCCGGTACCTCACCTGTGGTCCATTTGGTTGGCTTGTGGCCTCCAGTATGTCACTTATGGTCCATTTGTATGATGCCTGATGATCATGGGCCATTTAGGGAGGTACAGAAAATGGAATGGGCTTTGTTACAGATGGAGCTGAGTTGGCTGTATCAACTCCGACGGAAAAAGTCAGATGGAGCCCACACACGGGCGGATTTTCCGTCAACATGGTCCGATCGGACATTTTCCGTCTGAATTTCCGACCGTGTGTACGCGGCATAATAGTACTATAGGAAACCACCTGTATTTCAAGATGGTGGATTGTTGTCTGCCTGACGAAGGAGCTAATTTAGCCTCCAAAAATGTCACTGTATTGGTGACTAATAAACTTCTCTTGGAGGATCGTAATTTGTTCTGGTGAAAGTTTTGGCTTTGAGAATCCTAGAGGGTGGCGCCATCCGCCATCATTCTCTGCAGCACTCTCCTGTGTTTGGCGGCAATACCGTTTGGAGGGCACCACGCCTTCTGCATTTCTTGGGGACATTTTCCATAGTTGAGATTTTGGGTTCTCCAGGTGCTTAACAAGCCGATGGAGGTTTCAGAGCCAACAATGGTGCCTGCTTTTGAGGTTGTGAATGGTGTATTATGTTGTAAGTGAAAAAAATAAAGGTCAAAGAACCCAACAGCAGCACACGACAGCACTGTAATAAATAAGGTGACACTGGCCTTCGCGCACAACAAAATCTTTTCCAAATGGCGCATACAGCCTAATACTTACCAAATACGAACCCTTCCCACCATAGCCGGGCTGCACTTTAAAGGGAACGTGTGCTGGTTTTTGTAAATATATTCCTTCCTTTCTTTCTTTATTATGGTCAGGACTGAAAAATGTTATGTTTTTTTTTTTTCTTTTCTTTTTGTCAGGTTAATATGAATTTATTGCATATGAATATTTTTTATTGTATTTTCATCTACAGGTGGAGATCTTGAGCTTTTCAGTTTTTCATACCCTTATTGTACAAAGCCTGTAGCTCAAGCTGGAAATGATATACAGTAGATCTGAATGAGTCAGGAAGGTGACTCCCCCCCCCCCCCCCCCCCCCCCTTAGGGCTTTTTCACACCACAACGCACAGAAAAATGCAGTTAAATTCATCAATATGCTTTTTTTAATGGTTTACGCTACATTTACTGTGCATTGAAACGCGTTGCTATCTATTTTTTTTCTGTACAGGCTACATTAAGGGTCAAAACATTTTTTTTTTTTGTTATTTTGATAGATATATTGTGTTGATAGTTTGTATGTGTTGTTCTGCATAAAAATGCAGCATGCATATATTTTTTTATGCAACATGCATATATTTTTTTCCTCAATACACACAGAAATTCGGCAAATAGGCTTAAAATTCTTGCATTCTTGCATTGAACATGCATTAATCAATGCACGTCAAAGCTGCTCAACGCACCTGGTGTCAACAAGCCCTTAAAAGCTGAAGTTTGGGCTAAACAGATATAGTCTAAATCCATTCATCATGTGTAATCTTACTTGAATCTTGGTATCCTTTGTGTAATTCCTTCAGATATGTGGGGTGATCCAGCATGAAAAAAACTCCTTCTCTTCCCCTATGCAAAGTACAGAGCTTCCCGTAATAAAGACCACTCACTGCTGTTCTCTCGCCTTGTGCAGGGTGACTGGTCTTGTCTCCTCCCCCTCCGGTAGTTTTTTGAAGTGGGTGGTGCCTGCTGGGTCCCTCCCACATCTCTGCTCCCTCTCCTTGTGCAGGGTGACTGGTCTTGTCTCCGCCCCCTCCGGTCGTTTTTTGAAGTGGGTGGTGCCTGCTGGGTCCCTCCCACATCTCTGCTCCCTCTCCTTGTGCAGGATGACCGGCCTTGTCTCCGCCCCCTCCGGAAGTTTTCTGTAGTAGGTGGGGCCTGATGGATCCCTCCCACATCTCTGCTCCCTCTACTTGTGCAGGGTGACTGGTCTTGCCTCCGCCCCCTCCTGTAGTTTTTTGAAGTGGGTGTTGCCTGCTGGGTCCCTCCCACATGTCTGCTCCCTCTCCTTGTGCTGGGTGACCGGTCTTGTCTCCGCCCCCTCCTGTAGTTTTCTGTAGTGGGTGGTGCCTGCTGGGTCCCTCCCACACCTCTGCTCCCTCTCCTTGTGCTGGGTGACCGGCCTTGTCTCCGCCCCCTCCGGACGTTTTCTGTAGTGGGTGGGGCCTGTTGGGTCCAGCCCACATCTCTGCTCCCTCTCCTTATGCAGGATGACCAGTCTTGTCTCCGCCCCCTCCGGAAGTTTTCTGTAGTAGGTGGGGCCTGATGGATCCCTCCCACATGTCTGCTCCCGCTCCTTGTGCAGGGTGACTGGTCTTGTCTCCGCCCCCTCCTGTAGTTTTCTGTAGTGGGTGGTGCCTACTGGGCCCCTCCCACACCTCTGCTCTCTCTCCTTGTGCAGGGTGACTGGTCTTGTTTCCGCCCCCTCCTGTAGTGGGTCGTGCCTACTGGGCCCCTCCCACACCTCTGCTCCCTCTCCTTGTGCTGGGTGACCGGTCTTGTCTCCGCCCCCTCCTGTAGTTTTCTGTAGTGGGTGGTGCCTGTTGGGTCCCTCCCACATCTCTGCTCCCTCTCCTTGTGCAGGGTGACCGGTCTTGTCTCCGCCTCCTCCAGTAGTTTTCTGTAGTGGGTGGAGCCTGCTGGGTCCCCCCCCCCCACACACCTCTGCCCCTTCTCTTTTTTGCAGGGTGACCGGTCTCGTCTCCACCCCATCCAATAGTTTTCTGTAGTGGGTGGGGCCTGCTGAGACCCTCCCACAGCTCTGATCTCTGCACAGACTATGTACAGCACAATGATGGTATCACTGCTATTTTTACAAAATAATATTTGGGTTCGCAAAGGCATTTGATGCAAACAAAATGGGTTTATATCCTTTGTAGCCATTAAGGAATATATTAAAATGAAGTATTTTTTGTAAAAACAAATATTGTATATACTGTATATATCGTGAACAGACAAAAAATATATGTTTAAAAATGTTTAAAAAAAATTATATTTACTCCAAACCTCTATAGTTTCCCTATTAATCCTTGCAAAAAAAAAAAAAAAAAGTGTGTATTTTTTACATCACATGGATGTTGTGTTTCTCGTGTTCCTTGTTACCGAACAATTCTGAATGATAAGAGTCGTAGGACACAGAAATAGAAGCTGGTTTTGTAGAAGACTTCATAGCATGATGTCCCACACTTGGCAATTCTTAGGTCCGGGGAGGTCACATGACGGGAGAAAGTACTTCCTTTATGTTGTCACTATTGCAGAAGCTAGGTTTGTGTAGCGTGATGTTGCTTGTCTACATGTCTTGTCTTAAAATAATTTCCAGCTCTCAGCGAACCCTCTCAGGGGCCAGACTGCTGGTTGGAAGCTAAACAGTGGGGACCTTGAGTGGAGAGTGAACAAGTTTTGCTTTTTACCTGCTGGTGATTGTTGGGTTGCAATTTTTGTTTCTTTTTTGGGACTTTTCCTTGTAGCTTTTTTTACACCTTTTTCTGACGCTTTTTTTACACCTTTTTCTGACACTTTTTAAACAGCTTTTTTTTTTCTTTGCTTCCATCCTACTAATTAAGGGGAGTGGTTAATTGGTCACAGGTGCTTGAGGCCAATATAACCTTTTGTAGAACTCATTGTGAGCCTGCTCATCTTTGAGCTTGCTGGAACTCTGTCCAAGTGGAACTGGTCTAAGTGGTGAGTTAAAAACCAGAGTTAGTGGAACTGGTCTAAGTGGTGAGTTAAAAACCAGAGTTTAAAAGAGGAGGTTATAACAGGGGTCATAGTACCTGTGTAGTGCGAGTACCTGAGTGTGTCTGAGTCGTGGGTGTGGATCGTTAGTACTTGTGTATTGTGTACTGTGTACTTGTGTATTACGAGTGCACATAGGTCTGCGAGTGCACTAAGGTCTGCGAATGCACGTAGGCATGGGCGTCCGCAGAACTTTTTTCAAGGTGGGGCATAATTTTAGGGTCACCCATACACCACCCCCTTTCGACAATGTCATTATCACATTATCATGGTCAGATACTTCAGACGTAGTACAGTCCCTAGGATGAGTAATCCCCATGTCCCATAATGCTCTCCTCTCCTCTCTCTTTGATTGGCCCTCAGTTATGGCCAATAGGGAAGGAACGGAGCCCGCACCCCGATAGCAACGCAACTGTGCTGAATTTAAGATCCGATAGCTGATTCCAGGGGGGGCAATTGACCCCCCTTACCCCTACCTGCGGACGCCCATGCACGTAGGTCTGCACGTAGGTCTGCGGGTGCACGTAGGTCTGCGAGTGCACGTAGGTCTGCAAATGCACGTAGGTCTGCGGGTGCACGTAGGTCTGAACGTAGGTCTGTGAATGCACGTAGGTCTGCAAATGCACGTAGGTCTGCGGGTGCACGTAGGTCTGCGGGTGCACGTAGGTCTACGGGTGCACGTAGGTCTGCGGGTGCACGTAGGTCTGCGGGTGCACGTAGGTCTGCGAGTGTACGCAGGTCTGCGAGTGCACGTAGGTCTGTAAATGCACGTAGGTCTGCAGGTGCACGTAGGTCTGCGAATGCACGTAGGTCTGCGGGTGCACGTAGGTCTACAAATGCACGTAGGTCTACAGGTGCACGTAGGTCTGCGAATGCACGTAGGTCTGCGGGTGCATGTAGGTCTGCGAGTGCACGTAGGTCTACAAATGCACGTAGGTCTACAGGTGCACGTAGGTCTGCGAATGCACGTAGGTCTGCGGGTGCACGTAGGTCTGCGAATGCACGTAGGTCTGCGGGTGCACGTAGGTCTGCGGCTGCACGTAGGTCTGCGGCTGCACGTAGGTCTGCACGTAGGTCTGCGGGTGCACGTAGGTCTGCACGTAGGTCTGCGGGTGCACGTAGGTCTGCGAGTGCACGTAGGTCTGCGAGTGCACGTAGGTCTGCGAGTGCACGTAGGTCTGCGAGTGCACGTAGGTCTGCGAATGCACGTAGGTCTACGGGTGCACTTAGGTCTGCAAGTAGGTCTGCGAATGCACGTAGGTCTGTGAATGCATGTAGGTCTACGGGTGCACGTAGGTCTGCGGGTGCACATAGGTCTGCTGGTGCACTTAGGTCTGCAAGTAGGTCTGCGAATGCACGTAGGTCTACAGGTGCACGTAGGTCTGTGAATGCACGTAGGTCTGCGGGTGCACGTAGGTCTGCGGGTGCACGTAGGTCTGCGGGTGCACGTAGGTCTGCGGGTGCACGTAGGTCTGCGGGTGCACGTAGGTCTGCGGGTGCACGTAGGTCTGCGGGTGCACATAGGTCTGCGGGTGCACATAGGTCTGCGGGTGCACATAGGTCTGCGGGTGCACATAGGTCTGCGAGTACCTGTGTATTGTCTTGTTGAGTACTTGTGTACTGTCTTGTTGAGTATTAGTGTCAGGAAGCTAGTTGTTAGGTAATTTGGACAAGGTATAATCCCCATTAAATTAATAGGTACGATGCCCAGCGGGTGTGGAGAGGCGACTCGTTGTACATCTTGCGGCATGTATGCGTTTTTTGATCATCCGATCGAGGGTGAATACTGCTGTGCAAAATGTAAGCGCATTGTTTCCCTGGAAGCCCAGGTTCTGAATCTGGGGAAGCAACTGTCAGCACTGAGAAAGTCGCTCCATACTAAAGGAGAGCCAGGAACGTACACGGCAGGTGCCAGCACAGAGGCGGGTGGAGACAAAGAGGTGCAGGCACTAGAAAAAGAGTAGATGGGTGACAGTCAGGAAGGGTATAGGGGGAAGTGCCAGGGAGGCTGATCCAGGGCTGGAGCATCCCAATAAGTACGCTCCATTGAGTGACATTGGTGAAACCAGTCAGGGACCAGCACTGCTGGAGCTGAGGGACTCTCCTAGCTGCCAGGGGAAGAACTCCTCCAGTGAGAGTGGGGGAGGAAGAGAAGGGAAAGGAAAGACAGATTCTGGTGGTAGGGGACTCAATTCTTAGACAGACAGAGAGGCCAATCTGTAACAAAGACCTGAAGCGCCAAACTGTATGTTGTCGACCGGGCGCTCGGGTTCGGCACATCACGGATCTGGTGGACAGATTACTGGGAGGGGCTGGGGAAGACCCAGCTGTCATGGTGCACGTTGGCACCAATGACAAGGTCAGAGGCAGATGGAGTGTCCTAAAGAACGATTTTAGGGACTTGGGAGCTAAATTGAGGAAAAGGACCTCCAAGGTAGTATTCTCAGGAATACTACCGGTACATCGAGCCACACCAGAAAGGCAGAGGGAGATTAAGGAAGTAAAGAAGTGGCTGAAGAGCTGGTGTAGTAAGGAGTGGTTTGGGTTCCTGGAGGACTGGGCCGACTTCTCAGTCGATCACCAGTACTATAGAAGGGACGGACTGCACCTAAATGAGGAGGGTGCAGATTTTCTGGGAGTGAAGATGGCCAAAAATTAAGAGGGGTTTTTAAACTAGGCGATGGGGGGGGGGGGTCCAGAGGTAGAGATAGTCAGTGCGGAACATATTCCAGAGGGTAGTATTGGGGGCATTAGTGGTAGGTTGACCAAAGCACATAAACCCAAGGTAAGTATAGTAGCAAGTCCTAGTTGCAATCTCGGAACACCCAATAAGAGGAGTATATGACTAGTCTAAACTACGTAGCATGTTTACCAATGCCAGGAGCCTGGCAGACAAGATAGGAGAACTATAGATACTGTTGTACGAGGAGGATTTGGATTTTGTGGGAATTTCAGAGACCTGGTTCAACAGCTCTCATGATTGGCTGGCAACCATTCAAGGGTATTCCCTTTATCGCAGGGATAGAGAGGGTAAAAAGATTGGAGGGGTATGCCTGTATATCAAGAATAATGTACAAGTGAATGTGAGAGATGACATCACTAAGGGAGCTAGGGAGGAGGTGGAATCCTTATGGGTAGAGCTCCAAAGGGATGAAGCTAAGGGAAAAATAATACTGGGAGTATGCTATAGGCCCCCTAACCTGAGGGAGGAGGGGGAGACAGATCTCCTATCACAATTTGGATTAACAGTAAGAAAGGGAAGTGTCATCATAATGGGGGATTTTAATTATCCAGACATAGACTGGGCGGAGGGAACCACGCATTCATCTAAGGCTCGCCAGTTCCTAAATGTCTTGCAGGACAATTTCATGGGTCAGATGGTACACGCACCAACTAGAAATAAAGCGTTACTAGATCTACTGATTACCAACAATGCAGACCTGATCACGGATGTAAAAATACTGGGCAATTTAGGGAACAGTGATCACAGGTCAATTGGCTTCAGTATAAATCACACAAATAGGAAACATAAGTGGAATACAAAGACACTGAATTTTGAAAGAGCCAACTTCCCTAAACTACGAACCTTGCTAGAAGGCATAAATTGGGATAAAATCTTAGGAACAATGAACATGGAGGAGAGATGGGTTTGCTTTAAGAGCATATTAAATAAGGGCATTAGCCAATGCATCCCATTGGGTAATAAATTTAAAAGAGCGAAAAAAAAGTCCTGGATGGCTTAACTCAAATGTAAAAATGCATATAAAAGCAAAGGAGAAGGCCTTCAAAAAATACAAGGTTGAGGGATCATCATCAGCATTCAGACTTTATAAAGAATGCAACAAGAAATGTAAGGGTGCAATAAGGGCAGCTAAGATAGAACATGAAAGAAATTCTTTAAGTATGTAAACAGTAAAAAAAGGAGGACAGACCATATTGGCCCCATAAAGAATGAGGAAGGACATCTGGTTACAAAGGATAGGGAGATGGCAAAGGTATTGAATTTATTCTTCTCCTCAGTCTTCACGAGGGAATCAGGGGGAATTCAGTAACCAAAACTGCAGTGTTTATCCTCATGACACAACACATCACAGGAAGCACCTCCATGGCTAACTGAGGACAGAATTAAAATTAGACTTGGGAAACTTAACATTAATAAATCACCAGGACCAGATGGCTTGCACCCGAGGGTACTTAGGGAACTCAGTCAGGTAATTGCCAGACCATTGTTCCTAATACTGACATATAATCACACACATAGGTTGGACTTGATGGACTTGTGTCTTTTTTCAAACCTCACCTACTATGTAACTATGTAACCCCTGCTGATAATTTCTCTATCTACAGCTCACGAGACATTTGTGTGAACAGTAAGTTGTGGATCTAAGAATAAAAAAGAAAGAATGCGGTGTACTCTACAAGTTTAATACTCAGGGATGCTTTTTACGAAAAAACAATAGTAATAATATTTAAAAGAAAACAGTGAAAACTATAGAGTTCCCTCACATTAGTGGTCAGTGGTAAAGTGACTCTGTACATTGATGGTCAAAGGAGAAATTCTCTCTTACACTGGTCAGTAAGGGGCCCTAGAAGACCTGTGTTTAGTGAGAAGAATGTTCCCTACATTGGTGATTAGTGAGAAGAATGTTCCTTACATTGGTGATCAGTGGGAAGAATGTTCCTTACATTGGTGATCAGTGGGAAGAATGTTCCTTACATTGGTGATCAGTGAGAAGAATGTTCCTTACATTGGTGATCAGTGAGAAGAATGTTCCTTACATTGGTGATCAGTGAGAAGAATGTTCCTTACATTGGTGATCAGTGGGAAGAATGTTCCTTACATTGGTGATCAGTGGGAAGAATGTTCCTTACATTGGTGATCAGTAGGAAGAATGTTCCTTACATTGGTGATCAGTGGGAAGAATGTCCCTTACATTGGTGATCAGTGAGAAGAATGTCCCTTACATTGGTGATCAGTGGGAAGAATGTTCCTTACATTGGTGATCAGTGAGAAGAATGTTCCTTACATTGGTGATCAGTGAGAAGAATGTTCCTTACATTGGTGATCAGTGGGAAGAATGTCCCTTACATTGGTGATCAGTGAGAAGAATGTTCCTTACATTGGTGATCAGTGAGAAGAATGTTCCTTACATTGGTGATCAGTGGGAAGAATGTTCCTTACATTGGTGATCAGTGAGAAGAATGCTCCTTACATTGGTGATCAGTGAGAAGAATGTCCCTTACATTGGTGATCAGTGAGAAGAATGTTCCTTACATTGGTGATCAGTGAGAAGAATGTTCCTTACATTGGTGATCAGTGGGAAGAATGTACCTTACATTGGTGATCAGTGTGAAGAATGTCCCTTACATTGGTGATCAGTGAGAAGAATGTTCCTTACATTGGTGATCAGTGGGAAGAATGTCCCTTACATTGGTGATCAGTGAGAAGAATGTTCCTTACATTGGTGATCAGTGAGAAGAATGTTCCTTACATTGGTGATCAGTGGGAAGAATGTTCCTTACATTGGTGATCAGTGGGAAGAATGTTCCTTACATTGGTGATCAGTGGTAAGAATGTCCCTTACATTGGTGATCAGTGAGAAGAATGTTCCTTACATTGGTGATCAGTGGGAAGAATGTTCCTTACATTGGTGATCAGTGAGAAGAATGTTCCTTACATTGGTGATCAGTGGGAAGAATGTTCCTTACATTGGTGATCAGTGGGAAGAATGTTCCTTACATTGGTGATCAGTGGTAAGAATGTCCCTTACATTGGTGATCAGTGAGAAGAATGTTCCTTACATTGGTGATCAGTGGGAAGAATGTTCCTTACATTGGTGGTCAGTGAGAAGAATGTTCCTTACATTGGTGATCAGTGAGAAGAATGTTCCTTACATTGGTGATCAGTGGGAAGAATGTTCCTTACATTGGTGATCAGTGGGAAGAATGTTCCTTACATTGGTGATCAGTGAGAAGAATGTTCCTTACATTGGTGATCAGTGAGAAGAATGTTCCTTACATTGGTGATCAGTGAGAAGAATGTTCCTTACATTGGTGATCAGTGGGAAGAATGTTCCTTACATTGGTGATCAGTGGGAAGAATGTTCCTTACATTGGTGATCAGTGAGAAGAATGTTCCTTACATTGGTGATCAGTGAGAAGAATGTTCCTTACATTGGTGATCAGTGAGAAGAATGTTCCTTACATTGGTGATCAGTGAGAAGAATGTCCATCCGCTGACATCTGATGACATCAGTCTCCACTATGCTCCGAAACTGATGACGGAGGAAAACCCTATTTTTCCATTCGTCTGCGGATCAGATGAAACCGGACAGACGGTCAGTTTTCATCCAATCCCCCAATAGAGGAAAGCTCACATCTGACAGGTCCGTTTCTGCACAGTGTGCAGAGACGGACTAGTCATCCGCCGGCTCAGCGGGGATCAACGGAGCGATCGGATGTCCAAAAACTGATCCTTCTGGGATCCGCACGTGTGAAAGGGGCCAATCTCACATTTTCTCAGGAGCTGTCTGCCACCCAGCCCCCACAGGTGGCTCATCAGTGAGGGAGATAAAACAACATTTTCCACACCAGGACTTCAGGAGAGTGCCCTCCAGCGAAAAGGCCCAGACTGCAATCTTGTGTCTCTGTAAAGCTTCCTCCAAGGGCAACAGCCCCAAGAGGACTGGATCCTAGATATTTATCACTGCCCCAGCCACCTTCTGGATTGCCCCCTTCCAGGAACTGGCTGGAGCGTGATACATTTTCATGCTGGTCATTTGACTCTCCCTGCCCTCCCGTATATTCTGGAAGATCCCTCCCCATGTAAAAATCTAGAGGTACCTTTGGCCAGGGCTTAAGGCGCCCTAGTGGGGACACCGTGGAACTGCACTTTCTTATGCCTAAACCTTAGACAGGAGCTGAGGTCATGTGAACATCAAGGCAGGACTCCAGACATAGAAGCAACCAATACACTTGCACAGTTAACTCCTTGTAATTTGTGGTCATACTTCTCACACTGGTAACATTAACCGCTTCAGCACCGGGCCATTTTACCCCCTTCCATACCAGAGCACTTTTTGCGATTCGGCACTGCGTCGCTTTAACTAACAATTGCGCGGTCGTGCGACGTTACACCAAACAAAATTGACGTCCTTTTTTTCCCCACAAATAGAGCTTTCTTTTGGTGGTATTTGATCACCTCTGCGGTTTTTATTTTTTGCGCTATAAACAAAAGAAGAGCGACAATTTGAAAAAAAAAACACAATATTTTTTACTTTTTGCTATAATAAATATCCCATTTTTAAAAAAAAAAAAAACTATTTTTTTCCTCAGTTTAGGCCGATACGTATTCTTCTACATATTTTTGGTAAAAAAAATCGCAATAAGCGTATATAGATCGGTTTGCGCAAAAGTTATAAGGTCTACAAAATAGGGGATAGATTTATTGCATTTTTTTTTCTACTAGTAATGGCGGCGATCTGCGATTTTTTTTTTTTTTTCGTGACTGCGACATTGCGGCGGACACTTCGGACACTTTTGACACATTTTTGGGACCATTCACATTTACACAGCGATCGTTGCTATAAATTGCAGTGATTACTGTGTAAATGTGACTGGCAGGGGAGGGGTTAACACTAGGGGGCGCTGCAGGGGTTAATGTGTTCCCTAAGGTAGTGATTCTAACTGTGGGGGGAGGGGACTCAAAAGGGGAGGAGACCGATCGGTGTTCCTCCGTACTGGGATCACATGATCGGTCTCCTCTCCACTGACAGGACGTGGAGCTGTGTGTTTACACACACAGCTCCGCGGTCCCGCTGTTTTAACGGGCAATCGCGGGTGCCCGGCGGACATCGCGGCCGTCGGGCACGCGCACCACACTAAACTACAAGTGCAAAGTACACTTGAAACTGCACTTGGAAGTGCACTTGGAAGTGCAGTCGCTGTAGATCAGAGGGGGACATGCAAGGAAAAAAAAAAAAACCAGCATTTTAGCTTGCACATGATTGGATAATAAAATCAGCAGACCTTCCCCTCATTTCAGATCTACCCCTCAGGTTTACAGTGACTGCACTTCCAAGTGCACTTTCAGTGCAATTCCAAGTGCACTTTGCACTTGTAGTTTGCCCTTGTAGTGCAAAGTGGGTTTGCTTTTTCGGAAATAACCCCCAATGTTCCTTATGTTACTATTGGACACAGGAAAGACACTTTCTTTACAATTCCATAGCTCCATGCTTGTTCTCCTTCCCAGTGCCCCATCTACATCTCTCTCTCTCCAGGCTGGGTCCCTAGGTACTCTGTGTTACGAGGACGGTCCCAGTATGTGGAGATCTGGTCACTAGTGAAGGGGCCAAGCACACCACCCTTTCACTACCAGAGTAACCATCACCATGGCCATGTCACCCGTCTCCTGGCTGGTTGGGTGCTTTAGCAATTGACACAAATACGGTAGTCATTAGCAATGGCAATCTAACTTCTCTAGACAGCATTCTTCTTGTTAGACCTCTGTTTTGTATCTTCTGTAACCTCTCCAGTCCCCAGTTGTAAGCCCTGTTTGTCACAAGTTAGCCTGCTGTCTCCTTCTTGTGTACTCTTACCTCCTTGCTGCAGTCTTTCTCTACCTGATTCTTTTCACGTGTGGCTTGGCTGTGCTCACCTATGGGCGTCGTCTGCTATTCTGTGGACCTTTATTTCCTTCCCTTCCATCACTTTCTGGCCCGCCTCCTAGTTTGCTTGTCTATATAAGACATGCCACATTGCCTGAGTAACTTCATAGTTCTCTGAGCCCCCCGTTGGCATATCTCTTGCCCATACTGTGTCTGACTACCTGTGTATGGACCCGGCTTCGTTTATCATCTGTGCTTGTTCTCTGCCTGCCCTGATCTCAGCTTGTCTTCTGGATTCCCTTTTGCCTGCTGCCTGTACTCTGCACGTGCCAGTGGCCTCCGCATCCTCAGCTCGGTGTACCTGGGGGCCCCGACCTGGTTCCAGCTTGCTGCAAGGCCATCCCCATCATCAGGGGCTCTGGTGAGGAAGCAGGCTGGGGCTTAGACCCCACGCCCTGGGGAACCCTAAATTGGCGATCTACAAAAGCTCGCTACCACAGACTCCTGACACTGTTCTTTCGATTGGGCCATGCGTGCACTCCTTTAGAGACATCGGACCAGGCAATTTAGTTGAACAATAAAGATCTATTATTGAGGTATTTGTAGGTAACACAGAAACAGTTCTCCAAGACATTTCCAACATACATTCCTGTACAAAGCCCTCTAAGGCAGGGGTCTCAAACTGGTGGCCCTCCAGCTGTTGCGAAACTACAAGTCCCATCATTCCTCTGCCTGTGGGAATCATACTTGTAACTGTCAGCCTTGCAATGCCTCATGGGACTTGTAGTTTTGCAACAGCTGGAGGGCCACCAGCAGTGTTGGTCATCTTACTTTAAAAAAAAAAGTAATTAGTTAAGTTACAAATTACTTCTCCCAAAAAGTAATTGCGTTAGTAACTCGGTTACTACATTGGAAAAGTAATTAGTTACTCAGCAAAGTAACTGACTTTTTTTTTAAAATATTCTATACGTGTAACTAAAGGGCGGGTTTAGTATTACTGTAACCAAGGGGCGCATTTATTATTGTATATCGTGTAACCAAGGGGCAGATCTGTTATATCGTGTAAGCAAGGGGCGGATCTATTATTATTATATCGTGTAAGGGGCGGGTCTATTATTATTATATCGTGTAAGGGGCGGATGGCTACAGAAGAGGGCAAATGTTAAATTAATGGGCAGAGCTCGATATATAACAATAATAATAAATGCGCCCCTTGGTTACAGTAATACTAGACCCGCCCCTTACTTACACGATAGACACCCCTTGCAGAGTAGCACGAGCATCAGGAGCGTGCGGCATCGCCTCGTACAATTACATGTTAACTGCGCCTGCGCGGTGTAGAGTTCACTCAGAGCTGTTTAGGTTCGGCAATTTTCGGAAGCTCCGTAGTCCTTCGTACTGCGCAAGCCCTGCGCCTGCGCAGTACAGGGGAGGTCCTTATCCGGCGGGGGAACTTTTTTGGCAGGACACCGGAATTACACTACTGCCATCTAGTGTCGGTAGATGTAATTGGGGTAACTAAGCCAAAGTAATGGGAACGGCGTTACCATGAGGGGAAAAGTAATCAGTTAGATACTCGTTACTCTCTAAAGTAACTGCGTTAAGTAACTCAGTTTATTTTAACTCAGTTACTTACATCATTGGCCACCAGTTTGAGACCCCTGCTCTAAGGGCACCATATGGTGGTCATACCTGAGTTAATTAGCAAAGTCCATGAAAGTAATCCATAGCAAGGTGCAAGAGTCCACATAGGCAGTCAATCCACAAAGGCAATAAGTAATCCACTAGAGTACAACATAGGTTCATGTAGATCGAGACCCCCTGGACCCCCGACTGGGTTCCCACTAGACATGTGCAATTTGTTTAGTTTTTTTTTTTCGTTTTTTTTTGTTATTTTCGTTCATTCGTTATCGTACGAATGAAACGAACGATTCGCTAAAAATTTTAACGAATCGTTCGAATAGAACGAATCCGAAAAACAACGAAAATCCGAAAAAAACAAAATTAGAAACAACGAATCTACGAAAGAAGAAAATCCGAAAAACGAAAACAGGAACAACGAAAATCAAAATGAACGAAAAAAAAATCGTACATTCGTAACTTTTTTTTTTTTTCGATTCGGAATTTTCCGTGTCTCTTACAATGGCGCTGCTTAACGTGCTTTCGAATGGATTGAACGAAAAATTTGTACATTCGTAACTTTTTTTTTTTTTTTTTTTTTTCGATTCGTAATTTTCCGTGTCTCTTACAATGGCGCTGCTTAACGTGCTTCGAATGGATTGAACGAAAAAATTCGTACATTCGTAACTTTTTTTTTCAATTCGTAATTTTCCGTGTCTCTTACAATGTAATAATAGTATACACATTACATAAAATTATGAATTATGCTCCGATTACGAATCTACGAATGTTACGAATAAATACGAATGCGTCCGAATTTCGAATAAACGAAAATTAAACTAACGGAAAAACGAATCAACGAAAAAATAACTCTTACGAAAATACGAATCGTTACGAATACGAACACCGACGACTTACGAATTTACGAATCAACGGAAACGAAAAAAACGAAACGAAAATAAACAAATTTTTTTGTTGTGCACATGTCCAGTTCCCAAAAGGGGGAAATCCGGCAGCATCTTCACAGCAGGTCAGTAACTCTTTTCCTACGCTTTGACCCTCAGGGCACTAATGAGCCCTTATTTATATTATTTTATTTATGAAAAAGAGCAGGAGAATCACCCTTCCTTCCTCAGATCCATCAGCTCAAAAAAGCTGCATTGTAACATTTAGAAGTACACATAACATAGTTGACCTGAAGACCCCCCCCCCCCAAAGCCCAAAGTATAAGCACAGCAGAAAATAAAACCTTTAACCCTTAGAGCACTTTGGAAGCACCTGCTTACAAGCTTAAAGTGATACTAACGGGGGCGGACTGACCATTTGGCCACTCGGGCACTTCCCGAGGGCCCGAACCACTAGGGGGCCCCATCAGGGTTGCCAGCCTTAGTAAAACCAGGGACAGTATGTAAAAATATGTGTTTTTTTTACCTATGTTTCTGAAATGTCCCTTACCGACATCCTTTTGGTCTAAAAATGCAGAGATTATAGCTGCCCAGGGCCGGATTTTCCACAAGGCCACCGAGGCCAGGCCTCGGGGCGGCAGTGGTGCAGGGGCGGCGCATATAGCAGCAGTTCAGCATCCCAAATAACTGTTAAACATATATTCCTGCCTGTGCGCTCCGCCTCCGAGCCGAGCTCAGCGATGGGCAGCAGGCGTCACTATTCAGCCTGTGATTGGCTGAATAGGTCACGTGCGGGTGGCGGACACGATTGGTCACATGTGGAGGCGGGGCTTGACTGTGGGTGATCGCGGTTGCCCGGAGTACCATCTCCTTGCCTGTCGTGTGCTCTGCTGTGTCTCCTGGAGTCCTCACTAAGGTATTGTTCTCCTCTGCACTCTCAGCCCACTCTGTCAGCCAGTCCCTACTCTGTAAGCCACTCCCCCTCTGTCAGCTCCCCTCCCCTGTCAGCTACCCCCTCTGTCAGCTACCTACTCTGTCAGTTACCCCCTCTGTCAGTTACCCTCCCTATGTCAGTTACCCCCTCTGTCAGTTACCCCCCGGTCAGTTACCCTCCCTCTGTCAGTTACCCTCCCTCTGTCAGTTACCCCCCCTCTGTCAGTTACCCCCCCTCTGTCAGTTACCCCCCTCTGTCAGTTACCCCCCTCTGTCAGTTACCCCTCCCTCTGTCAGTTACCCCCCCTCTGTCAGTTACCCCCCCCTCTGTCAGGCCACCCCCTCTTACCATCTTTCTCTCTCACCCTCCTCCCTCTCAGCCCCCTTCTCTCTCCCCTGTCAGATACTCCCCCCTCTGTCAGCTACTCCCCCCCCCCCTCTGTCAGCTACCCCCCCTCTGTCAGCTACCCCCCCCCCCCCTGTCAGGCCACCCCCTCTCTTACCATCTTTCTCTCTCACCCCTCCTCCCTCTCAGCCCCCTTCTCTCTCCCCTGTCAGATACTCCCCCCCCCTCTGTCAGCTACTCCCCCCCTCTGTCAGCTACCCCCCCTCTGTCAGCTACCCCCCCCCCCTGTCAGGCCACCCCCTCTCTTACCATCTTTCTCTCTCACCCCCCCTCCCTCTCAGCCCCCTTCTCTCTCCCCTGTCAGCTACTCCCCCCTCTGTCAGCTACTCCCCCCTCTGTCAGCTACTCCCCCCCCTCTGTCAGCTACCCCCCTCTGTCAGCTACTCCCCCCTCTGTCAGTTACACCCCCCACTCTGTCTGCTACTCCCCCCACTCTGTCAGGCCACCCCCTCTCTTACCACCTTACTCTCTCACCCCTCCTCCCTCTCAGCCCCCTTCTCTCTCCCACCCTTCTCTCTCCCACCCCTCCTCCCTCTCAGCCCCCTTCTCTCTCTCACCCCTCCCTCCCTATCAGCCCCCTTCTCTCTCCCACCCCTCCTCCCTATCAGCCCCTTCTCTCTCTCAGCCCTCCTCCCTCTCAGCCCCCTTCTCTCTCCCACCCCTCCTCCCTATCAGCCCCCTTCTCTCTCTCACCCTCCCTCCCTATCAGCCCCCTTCTCTCTCTCACCCCTCCTCCCTATCAGCCCCCTTCTCTCTCTCACCCCTCCTCCCTCTCAGCCCCTTCTCTCTCCCACCCCTCCTCCCTATCAGCCCCTTCTCTCTCCCACCCCTCCTCCCTCTCAGCCCCCTTCTCTCTCCCCACCCCTCTCTCTCCCACTCCCCCTCTCTCAGCCCCCTTCTCTCTCCCACCCCCCTCCCTCCCTCTCAGCCCCCTTCTCTCTCTCACCCCTCCTCCCTATCAGCCCCCTTCTCTCTCTCATCCCTTCTCCCTATCAGCCCCCTTCTCTCTCCCACCCCTCCTTCCTATCAGCCCCCTTCTCTCTCTCACCCCTCCTCCCTATCAGCCCCCTTCTCTCTCTCACCCCTCCTCCCTATCAGCCCCCTTCTCTCTCTCACCCCTCCCTCCCTATCAGCCCCCTTCTCTCTCTCACCTCTTCTCCCTATCAGCCCCCTTCTCTCTCCCACCCCTCCTTCCTATCAGCCCCCTTCTCTCTCTCATCCCTCCTCCCTATCAGCCCCCTCTCTCTCTCTCCCACTCCTCCTCCCTACCTCCCTATCAGCCTCCTTCTCTCTCTCACCCTCCTCCCTATCAGCCCCCTTCTCTCTCTCACCCCTCCTCCCTATCAGCCCCCTTCTCTCTCTCACCCCTCCTCCCTATCAGCCCCCTTCTCTCTCTCACCCCTCCTCCCTATCAGCCCCCTTCTCTCTCTCACCTCTTCTCCCTATCAGCCCCCTTCTCTCTCCCACCCCTCCTTCCTATCAGCCCCCTTCTCTCTCTCATCCCTCCTCCCTATCAGCCCCCTTCTCTCTCCCACTCCTCCTCCCTACCTCCCTATCAGCCTCCTTCTCTCTCTCCCCTCCTCCCTATCAGCCCCCTTCTCTCTCTCACCCCTCCTCCCTCTCAGCCCCCTTCTCTCTCTCACCCCCCCCCCTTCTCTCTCTCACCCCTCCTCCCTCTCAGCCCCCTTCTCTCTACCACCCCACTCCCCTCACAACCCCAATCCCCTCCCCCTCTATCTTTCTCACCCCCCTCTGTCTTCTGCCGCCTCACCCCCTTACCTCCTCCTCTCACCCTTTCTCACCTCCCTCTCCCATCTCTTCTCCCCCCTTAGGGGGCGAGGGCCCCATGATTCCTAACAGCGACCCTGTGAGTGTACAAGTTTGGATGTGTTTTCATTCCTGTGTCCTGCCGACACACTGGGCATAGCGATGCAGCACCTGCCTCTACTTTGCCTTCTCTCCAAGCCCCCCCACACAAGGGAAGGAAAGAAGGAAATAGCACTACAGTATAGCAGCTTGGCTCTGCCCCCAAACTCCGGCTTACACATTTTCTGGTTCAAAATGGCTCTCGGTAAGGCAGTCTAATGTGGGTCTTTAGGGGCAGGGGACACTGATGGCGGGGGGGGGGGGGGGGGGGGCGGCATTTAAGGACCCGGCCTTGGGGCGGCAAAGGGAGTAAATCCGGGCCTGTAGCTGCCCCACCTCTCCAGTACCTTCTCAGCCAATAGAAACATGTATGTGTATACTGTGTGATTGTATACTGTGTGTGTGTGTATACTGTGTGATTGTATACTGTGTGGCCCCATAATCTCCTATTGCCTGGGGGCCCCATAATCTCCTATTGCCCGGGGGCCCCATGAGTTGTCAGTCCGCCCCTGGATACTAAACACACACTGTGTATATATATATATATATATATATAGATAGATAGATAGATAGATAGATATCTAACAGTACATTGTCCCTTCTATATCTGTATGTGGATGACGGCACTGTAACTATTAAAAAAGAAAAATCTAAGTACCTTTTCCCTAATCAATATCCAGCTGTCACATGACCCGGCTCTCTCCCAGCTTGGGAAACATAAGCAGGAGGAACTTGTAGTCCTCTGCTGCTGGTCACATGTTAAAAAAATAAAATAAAAACAGCCTTTGGAATACAGAGTAGAAAACAATAAATAATCAATAAACTGTTTTAAATTGCCATACAAATATATATTTGAAATTAAATCCTTATGTTTTTTTTTTGGCAATAACAAGGTGTAGGCGGATTTCTGACGGTCACAGGCTGTGTCACTCCCCCCTGTGTCTTAAAATAACAGGGAGGTGAAGCCTCCATCAATCTACATGTAATATCCAGCCCCCCATTGTGTGTAGCTGGTTGGTGGGCATATAGGAGGAGGGAGGAGTGGGCTGTCATTTACCACTGTGTTTATACGCCCCACGTGTGATAGGGAGGAAATACTCAGCATAGAAACTCACTGAAAACTGAGCATGTGCAGAACTACCAACAATGCTCTGTAAAATCCCCTAGCTGTATCGGGGGACATGGACAGAAGGGGGAGATAGAGAGCAGCCGGATGATTTTTGCAGAATACAAAAAAGGAATCCCATAGTGATGAGTGAGTATATGAACAGCATGGAATACACCATTTATTAGGAGTTTTTATGATGTGGGTTTAAGTGACACTTTAACTTCTTGCCGATCGCCCCGCATACACTTACTGCAAGGGGGGTGGGGCGGTGTCTCCTCTGCGCAGAATCACGTACAGCGCCCCCCGGAGTCAATACTTTGTAGAACCCCCTTTTCTCTACAAGTCTTTTTGGGGATGTCTCTACAGCTTTGCACATCTAGAGAGGACATTTCTGCCCATTATTCTTTGTAAAATATCTCAAGCTCTGTCAGATTGGATGGAGAGTGTGACAGACCTAGCCGGGACACAGGCTTTTTGAGAGGACTAAATGCGAGCCTCCTGCCAACCGATTATGGGCCTGGATTTTAAGGGGCACAGGGTGAAGGAGAACCCCAACCCCCAGTCAGATTCAATGCTGTATATATAATGTGTGTTGTCTCATGCTGTTGAGACACACACTGTCAGATGCTAGGGTCATGAACTCAAGATGTTAATTGAGAGGGCTGATCACATTGTCCTCTGTACAATGTAGTAGACGGTCCGTCTGTTACTGGTGGTCTCCTGCTATTGTGATAAAATGTCGTGTGGTTGTAATTATGATAATTTATAATCAACTGTGTTTAGCTCGGTGACAACAAGTCTGGCCTGTAGTGAAATCCTGAGTCACATCGGCTGCTTAAAGGGATTAGTTAATTAGTTTATGTTAAGTTGTTACAAGTGTATTGTTAGAGTAATATGAGCAGGAGGGGGATCTCCTCTTCTACTTTATATAAATGTCAGTTTGGTTTTGTAATAAAAACAGTCCATGTTGAGCAGCTAAGCAAGTCTCGTCTCGTTTGGTGCTTGGGAGCGGTTGGAATATCTGATATCCGTATCCAGACTGGGAGGAAGTGATATATGACGAACACACTCAAGAGGAGTGTAGGGACGTTCCGTCACAGAGAGCGTCTGTGAACAGCAATGTTCAAGTCTTGCCACAGATTCTCAATGGGATTTAGGTCTGGACTGTGACTGGGCCATTCTAACACATGAATATGCTTTGATCTAAACCATTCCATTGTAGCTCTGGCTGTATGTTTCGGGTTGTTGTCCTGCTGGAAGGTGAACCTCCCCCCCCCAGTCTCAAGTCTTTTGCAGACTCTAATGCGGCGTACACACGAGCGGACTTTCCGGCAGAAAAGGTCAGATGGAATCATTCCGTCGGATAGTCTGATCGTTTGTGAGATAGTCTGATCGTTTTTAAAAAAAAAATTCAGACGGACCTAGAAATAGAACATGGTTCAAATCTTTCCGACGGAATCAATTCCTATCGGGAAAAACGTTCGTCTGTATGCTGGTCCGACGAACCAAATACGACGCAAGGGCAGCTATTGGCTACTGGCTATTGAACTTCCTTTTCTAGTCCCGTCGTACGTCATCGCGTTCAAAACAAACAGACTTTGGTCCGCTCATTTAGTCCGTTCGTTCGGAACTCCGTTCGTTGGGAAGACCGTCGGACCTTTTCTGCCGGAAAGTCTAGTCGTGTGTACGCGGCATAACAGGTTTTCTTCTAAGATTTTCCTGTATTTGTCTCCATCCATCTTCCCATCAACTCTGACCAGCCTCCCTGTCCCTGCTGAAGAAAACCATCCCCACCACATGATGCTGCCACCACCATGTTTCACAGTAGGGATGGTGTGTTCAGGGGGATGGGCAGTGTTAGTTTTCCCCCACACATAGAGTTTTGTTTTTAGGACAAAAAGTAGAATTTTGGTCTCATGTGAGCAGATCACCTTCTTCCACATGTTTGCTCCCCTCCCCCACATGGCTTCTCACAAACTACAAACAGGACTTCTTATGACTTTCTTCCTCCAATGTCTTTCTTCTTGTCACTCTTCCATAAAGGGCAGATTTGTGGAGAACACGACTAATAGTTGTCCTGTGGACAGACTCTCCCCCCTGAGCTGTGGATCTCTGCAGCTCCTCCAGAGTTCCCATGGACCTCTTGGCTCTTCTCTGATGAATGTTCTGCTTGCCCGGCCCGGTCAGTTTAGGTGGACGGCCATGTCTTGGTAGGTTCGCAGTTGTGCCATACTCTTCCCATTCTCCGATGATGGATTGAACAGAGCTCCGTGAGATGATCAAAGCTTGGGAGATTTTTATTATAACCTAACCCTGCTTTATACTTCTCCACAACTTCATCCCTGACCTGTCTGGTGTGTTCCTTGACCTTCATGATGCTGTTTGTTTACTAAGGTTCTCTAACAAACCTCTGAGGGCTTCACAGAACAGCTGTATTTATACTGAGATTAAATTACACACAGGTGGGACTCTATTTACTAATTAGGTGACATCTGAAGGCAATTGGTTCCACTAGATTTTAGTTAGGGGTATCAGAGTAAAGGGGGCTGAATACAAATGTCCCCCCCCCCCCCCCCCCCACACTTTTCACATATTTATTTGTATCATTTAGAATTTTCCTTCCACTTCACAATTATGTGACACTTTGTGTTGGTCCATCACATAAAATCCCAATAAAATACGTTTTTTGGGTGTAACATGACAAAATGTGGGGAATCTCAAGGGGTATGAATACTTTTTCCAGGCACTGTGTGGATCCATAGTCACCTTTATGACTTGTGGGAAAAGGAGAACGCACGCCAAAAATTCGATCTTTTTATTATCCTGTGTGTTATATTATGTAATAAAAATCCCGCCCCCGGTAGTAAAATCTGGTCCAGCTTTTTTTTTTTAATAAGGTAATATTGATACTCCGAAGCTTCTGGAGAAGGAAGGATGAAAGACTGAAATCTCCTCCCAGCGAACACGGGAAACATTGAATATGTATCTTTTTGAAGAATTATTCATGTCATCGCTTTATCCTCGGGGGGTTTATTTCAAGACCCGGAACACCTCCGTTCAGCAGTTTGCGCTTCGGGAAACGTTATTAACCCCTTCATGATGACGCCAAAAACAAAAAATCTTAATGCCTGAACACAGTTTTGCAACAAAATTGGCACAAAATAGTAACAAATATATACCGTATTTGTCGGCGTATAACACGCAACCCAAGTTTAGGAGGGAATTTTAAGGAAAAAAAAAACTTACATTTAAGTGTCCATTGCAGCCATGTCCCAATTGCAGCCATGTCCCTATTGCAGCCATGTCCCTATTGCAGCCATGTCCCTATTGCAGCCATGTCCCGATTGCAGCCATGTCCCGATTGCAGCCATGTCCCGATTGCAGCCATGTCCCGATTGCAGCCATGTCCCTATTGCAGCCTTGTCCCGATTGCAGCCATGTCCCGATTGCAGCCATGTCCCTATTGCAGCCATGTCCCTATTGCAGCCATGTCCCTATTGCAGCCTTGTCCCGATTGCAGCCATGTCCCTATTGCAGCCTTGTCCCGATTGCAGCCATGTCCCTATTGCAGCCATGTCCCTATTGCAGCCTTGTCCCGATTGCAGCCATGTCCCGATTGCAGCCATGTCCCGATTGCAGCCTTGTCCCTATTGCAGCCATGTCCCTATTGCAGCCATGTCCCTATTGCAGCCATGTCCCTATTGCAGCCTTGTCCCGATTGCAGCCTTGTCCCGATTGCAGCCTTGTCCCGATTGCAGCCTTGTCCCGATTGCAGCCTTGTCCCGATTGCAGCCTTGTCCCGATTGCAGCCTTGTCCCTATTGCAGCCATGTCCCGATTGCAGCCTTGTCCCGGTTGCAGCCTTGTCCCGGTTGCAGCCATGTCCCTATTGCAGCCATGTCCCTATTGCAGCCATGTCCCGATTGCAGCCTTGTCCCTATTGCAGCCATGTCCCTATTGCAGCCTTGTCCCGATTGCAGCCATGTCCCTATTGCAGCCATGTCCCTATTGCAGCCTTGTCCCGATTGCAGCCTTGTCCCGATTGCAGCCATGTCCCGATTGCAGCCATGTCCCGATTGCAGCCTTGTCCCGATTGCAGCCTTGTCCCGATTGCAGCCTTGTCCCGATTGCAGCCTTGTCCCGATTGCAGCCTTGTCCCGGTTGCAGCCATGTCCCTATTGCAGCCTTGTCCCTATTGCAGCCATGTCCCGATTGCAGCCATGTCCCGATTGCAGCCATGTCCCGATTGCAGCCATGTCCCGATTGCAGCCTTGTCCCTATTGCAGCCTTGTCCCTATTGCAGCCATGACCCTATTGCAGCCATGTCCCTATTGCAGCCTTGTCCCGATTGCAGCCATGTCCCGATTGCAGCCTTGTCCCGATTGCAGCCATGTCCCGATTGCAGCCATGTCCCGATTGCAGCCATGTCCCTATTGCAGCCATGTCCCTATTGCAGCCATGTCCCTATTGCAGCCTTGTCCCGATTGCAGCCATGTCCCGATTGCAGCCTTGTCCCGATTGCAGCCTTGTCCCGGTTGCAGCCTTGTCCCGGTTGCAGCCTTGTCCCTATTGCAGCCATGTCCCGATTGCAGCCATGTCCCGATTGCAGCCATGACCCTATTGCAGCCATGTCCCGATTGCAGCCATGTCCCGATTGCAGCCATGTCCCGATTGCAGCCATGTCCCGATTGCAGCCATGTCCGATTGCAGCCATGTCCCGATTGCAGCCATGTCCCGATTGCAGCCATGTCCCGATTGCAGCATTGTCCCTATTGCAGCCATGTCCCGATTGCAGCCATGTCCCGATTGCAGCCATGTCCGATTGCAGCCATGTCCCGATTGCAGCCATGTCCCTATTGCAGCCATGTCCCTATTGCAGCCTTGTCCCGATTGCAGCCTTGTCCCGATTGCAGCCTTGTCCCGATTGCAGCCATGTCCCGATTGCAGCCATGTCCCGATTGCAGCCTTGTCCCTATTGCAGCCATGTCCTATTGCAGCCATGTCCCGATTGCAGCCATGTCCGATTGCAGCCATGTCCCGATTGCAGCCATGTCCCTATTGCAGCCATGTCCCTATTGCAGCCTTGTCCCGATTGCAGCCTTGTCCCGATTGCAGCCTTGTCCCTATTGCAGCCATGTCCCTATTGCAGCCATGTCCCTATTGCAGCCTTGTCCCGATTGCAGCCATGTCCCTATTGCAGCCATGTCCCTATTGCAGCCTTGTCCCGATTGCAGCCATGTCCCGATTGCAGCCATGTCCCGATTGCAGCCTTGTCCCGATTGCAGCCTTGTCCCTATTGCAGCCATGTCCCGATTGCAGCCTTGTCCCGGTTGCAGCCATGTCCCGATTGCAGCCTTGTCCCGATTGCAGCCTTGTCCCTATTGCAGCCATGTCCCTATTGCAGCCATGTCCCTATTGCAGCCATGTCCCTATTGCAGCCATGTCCCTATTGCAGCCTTGTCCCGATTGCAGCCTTGTCCCGATTGCAGCCTTGTCCCGATTGCAGCCTTGTCCCGATTGCAGCCTTGTCCCGATTGCAGCCTTGTCCCGATTGCAGCCTTGTCCCGATTGCAGCCTTGTCCCGATTGCAGCCTTGTCCCTATTGCAGCCATGTCCCGATTGCAGCCTTGTCCCGATTGCAGCCTTGTCCCGGTTGCAGCCATGTCCCTATTGCAGCCATGTCCCGATTGCAGCCATGTCCCGATTGCAGCCTTGTCCCTATTGCAGCCATGTCCCTATTGCAGCCTTGTCCCGATTGCAGCCATGTCCCTATTGCAGCCATGTCCCTATTGCAGCCTTGTCCCGATTGCAGCCTTGTCCCGATTGCAGCCATGTCCGATTGCAGCCATGTCCCGATTGCAGCCTTGTCCCGATTGCAGCCTTGTCCCGATTGCAGCCTTGTCCCGATTGCAGCCTTGTCCCGATTGCAGCCTTGTCCCGGTTGCAGCCATGTCCCTATTGCAGCCTTGTCCCTATTGCAGCCATGTCCCGATTGCAGCCATGTCCCGATTGCAGCCATGTCCCGATTGCAGCCATGTCCCGATTGCAGCCTTGTCCCTATTGCAGCCTTGTCCCTATTGCAGCCATGACCCTATTGCAGCCATGTCCCTATTGCAGCCTTGTCCCGATTGCAGCCATGTCCCGATTGCAGCCTTGTCCCGATTGCAGCCATGTCCCGATTGCAGCCATGTCCCTATTGCAGCCATGTCCCTATTGCAGCCATGTCCCTATTGCAGCCTTGTCCCGATTGCAGCCATGTCCCGATTGCAGCCTTGTCCCGATTGCAGCCTTGTCCCGGTTGCAGCCTTGTCCCGGTTGCAGCCTTGTCCCTATTGCAGCCATGTCCCGATTGCAGCCATGTCCCTATTGCAGCCATGTCCCGATTGCAGCCTTGTCCCTATTGCAGCCATGTCCCGATTGCAGCCATGACCCTATTGCAGCCATGTCCCGATTGCAGCCATGTCCCGATTGCAGCCATGTCCCTATTGCAGCCATGTCCCGATTGCAGCCATGTCCCGATTGCAGCCATGTCCCGATTGCAGCCTTGTCCCTATTGCAGCCATGTCCCGATTGCAGCCATGTCCCGATAGCAGCCATGTCCCTATTGCAGCCATGTCCCGATTGCAGCCATGACCCTATTGCAGCCATGTCCCGATTGCAGCCATGTCCGATTGCAGCCATGTCCCGATTGCAGCCATGTCCGATTGCAGCCATGTCCCGATTGCAGCCTTGTCCCTATTGCAGCCTTGTCCCTATTGCAGCCATGTCCCGATTGCAGCCTTGTCCCGTTTGCAGCCATGTCCCGTTTGCAGCCATGTCCCGATTGCAGCCATGTCCCCAGTGTCCATCGCCATTTAAAATTGGCGCCATCAGGACACCGGAGCGGAGCAAACGCTGCCAAGATGACTGTGAGCGGAGCAGAGAAGAGCCGAAAAGAGCCGAGTGCACTCGCTATGTGTAGCTTGGCGGCGATCGCTCCGCTCCGCTCACAGCTAGCGGAGATCGCTGGGGATCGGCGTATAACACGCACCCACGCTTTTCCCCTGATTTTAAGGGGAAAAAGGTGCGTGTTATACGCCGATGAATACGGTATATATTTAGTTGTATATTTCTTGCAGGGCCGTTTTTAAGGCTGGGCAAAAGGGGCAGCTGCCCTGGGCCCTGTCATTGTTGTGGCGCCCAAAGCAGCTGCCTCATACTTGCCAACTATCCTGGTTTAAACTCCCTCGTCCCTTGAGGGTTTAGTCCTGTGCTGTGTCCTGATATCTCAGTGTGAAGTGCTGCTACTAATGCTGCCCAGCCCTGCCCTATTGTTGTGTACAGATGACTCACCTGCAGACCCTGTGTTTACATGTAAATTATCGGCATTCATATGGAAATAGCGGCGGCATTGATACGTGTATCATGACTCCCTGAGGTGATATCCACAGTAATCTAGCAACCAATCAACAAAGCAGAAATCATGTGCTGTAACTTCTAGCAACTAATCAGTGAGCCGTAATGTGTGCTGTAACCTCTAGCCACCGGTCAGTGAGCGGTAATGATACACTGTAACCTCTGGCAACCAGTCAGTGAGCGGTAATGATACACTGTAACCTCTGGCAACCAGTCAGTGAGCGGTAATGATACACTTAACCTCTGGCAACCAATCGCAATCGCTGCTGATCTGATTCAGTAAACTGATTTTGAGTCTAGCTGCTATTTAGTGTATGTCTCAGAGCAGGTGGAGAGCAAAACTGCATGGGGGGGGGGCCCAAAAAAAGTTTTGCCCAGGGTCCAATCAATATTAAAGACGGCCCTGATTTCTTGCTATTACCATAATTTACCACCAGAATACTACAAAATCAATTCTTCTGCTCCGGATGATGGCAGGGATAACACATATGTGTACGGTATCTGGTATTTGTACCTGTAGTAGGGCCCGGAATCATCAGTGTACATTTTGCTTTTTTTGTATCCTACATAAAACACACCAACACTAAAAAAATAATACTTTTTTTTTCCAACTTTACCTAAAATACATTAAGCCTGACCTTTGACCCTGACAATGACCTGTGACCCTAAGCCTGACCTCGATGGAACCAG
>CM053030.1:530626951-530674451 GCA_028564925.1 Lithobates sylvaticus
GGAGGTTTCCCCCAAGATTTGTTCATAGAAGAAGGTTGTCCCCACCACTCGTTCACAGGGGAAGGGGGATCCAATCATTTGTTCATATGGGGAGGTTTTCCACACCACTTGTTCATAGGTAGGTTGCCCTTTACACTTGTTCATAGGGGGAAATTGTCCCCACCACTTGTTCACATGGGGAGGTTTTCCCCAAGATGTGTTCATAGAAGAAGGTTGTCCCCATCACTTGTCCATATGGGTTGTCCATGCCAACTGTTCATATGGAGGTTGTCCTCTCTACTTGTTCCTAGGGGGAAATTGTCCCCACCACTTGTTCATAGGGGAAGATTGTCCTCGTCACTTTTTCATTGGGAGAGGAATAGTGCCCCATCATTGGTGTCAGTGGGAGGAATAGTGCCTCATCATTGATGTCAGTGGGAGGAATAGTGCCCCATCATTGGTGTCAGTGGGAGGAATAGTGCCTCATCATTGATGTCAGTGGGAGGAATAGTGCCCCATCATTGGTGTCAGTGGGAGGAATAGTGCTCCATATTTGATGTCAGTGGGAGGAATAGTGCCCCATCATTGGTGTGAGTGGGAGGAATAGTGCCCCATCATTGGTGTCAGTGGGAGGAATAGTGCTCCATCTTTGATGTCAGTGGGAGGAATAGTGCCCCATCATTGGTGTCAGTGGGAGGAATAGTGCCCCATCATTGGTGTCAGTGGGAGGAATAGTGCTCCATCTTTGATTTCAGTGGGAGGAATAGTGCCCCATCATTGGTGTCAGTGGGAGGAATAGTGCCCCATCATTGGTGTCAGTGGGAGGAATAGTGCTCCATCTTTGATTTCAGTGGGAGGAATAGTGCCCCATCATTGGTGTCAGTGGAGGAATAGTGCTCCATCTTTGATGTCAGTGGGAGGAATAGTGCCCCATCATTGGTGTCAGTGGGAGGAATAGTGCTCCATCTTTGATTTCAGTGGGAGGAATAGTGCCCCATCATTGGTGTCAGTGGGAGGAATAGTGCTCCATCTTTGATGTCAGTGGGAGGAATAGTGCCCCATCATTGGTGTGAGTGGGAGGAATAGTGCCCCATCATTGGTGTGAGTGGGAGGAATAGTGCCCCATCATTGGTGTCAGTGGGAGGAATAGTGCTCCATCTTTGATGTCAGTGGGAGGAATAGTGCCCCATCATTGGTGTCAGTGGGAGGAATAGTGTCCCATCATTGGTGTCAGTGGGAGGAATAGTGCTCCATCTTTGATTTCAGTGGGAGGAATAGTGCCCCATCATTGGTGTCAGTGGGAGGAATAGTGCCCCATCATTGGTGTCAGTGGGAGGAATAGTGCTCCATCTTTGATTTCAGTGGGAGGAATAGTGCCCCATCATTGGTGTCAGTGGGAGGAATAGTGCCCCATCATTGGTGTCAGAGAATACATTTATGCTCCATCATTGGTGTCAGCGGGAGGAATAATGCCCCATTGTTGATATCAGAGAGAGTAAAAGTGTCCCGAGGGCTGGATAATGGCAAGCAAAGGGCTGCAGTTTGGAGATCACGTGTTGTAGGTTTTACTGCCAGTAATTATTCAGCACCCTGGACAGCACCACACCCCATCACACCATGAATGACACAACGTTCTTCTCTGTCCATGGTGCTAAAATGAATCCTCCAGCTCAGCATTAGAATCTTGTACAGCGCTCTCCGATACTCCGGTTACCAGACTTCGAATGCGCAGATTTTTGTTATAAATAGCGGCAGAAAAATGAAGCGGCGGAAATGTCTACATTGGGTTTGTTATGGGCGCATACAAGTGTATGGAAACACAAAGGCCGATGAGGCGTGCAGAACGCTCCCGAGTATTCATTCGCAGACACCGTTGTAGACCAACTTCAAACTTTATTGGCACAACAGTCATAAAAATACATAACAAAAAAAAAAAAAAAAAGGACAAAAAGTCCACGAGCAGAAAGTAAAAAAGTAACAGTAATCCCGCCTCATTGGCAGCCCCACATCCACATATGTTCCCCCCCCCCCCCCCCCCCCCCCCGGTAGAAGGAACGGCAATTAATAAATGTGTCTTTCAGCAAACAACTATTTTCTCTCATTTTTACAACTGTACCATATGTCGGCAATTTGCAATTTCTTTCATTTGCATACTCATTAAGACTCAACTCTTAAAAGGATTCGATTATTTCAATCATTTTCCAGCCAAACTCTCTGTATTAGAAAATGTAGCGGCACTTAGCCGCTCGAGCTTCTGTTACAGAACTCCGGAGGACGCAATTAGACCCAAGTTTTCATTTAAAGGGTCAGTCCTGGAATATGTATGATTTCCGTTGTGGGCGGGGCCTGCTGGGCTCGGACATTCCATATCTTTTTTTTTTTTTGTATTTGTGTTGGAGATTCAAGCGGCTGGCCTTAAAGGCATATTCCACTCTTTATCCCCTTCACAACTCATGCCGCGTACACACGGTCGGAATTCTCGTCGGAAAAAACTCTGACGGTTTTTCCAACGGAATTCCGAAGGAATTCCGCTCAAGCTGTGCCTACACGCGGTCACACCAAATTCCGACGGTCAATAACACAGCGGCATAAAACACGTTCGACAGCACTATAAAAGGGAAGTTTAATGCTTCTGAGCATGCGTCGAATTGTTTCCGGGCATGCGTCGGAATTTTGCGTGTCGGAATTGCATACGCACAATCGGAAAATCCGATAGAAAGGTTTTCCGTCGGAAAAATTGAGAACAGGTTCTCAATTTAAAGTCCGTCGGAAATTCCGACAGAAAAAGACCGATGGGCGTACACACGGTCGGAAAATCCGATGAAAAGCTCCCATCAGACTGTTTCCATCGGAAAATTCCGACCGTGTGTACGCCGCATAAGAGTAGAACAGATGTTAATGCCTAATAGACATGTGCACAACAAAAAAAATTGTTTATTTTCGTTTATTTTTTTTTCGTTTCCGTTGATTCGTAACGATTCGTAAATTCGTAAGTCGTCGGTGTTCGTAATGATTCGTATTTCCATAAGAGTTATTTTTTCGTTGATTAGTTTTTCCGTTAGTTTAATTTTCGTTGTTTTCGGATTCGTTCGATTCAAACGATTCGTTTCTTATTAAAATTTTTACCGAATCGTTCGTTCATTCGTACGATAACGAATGAACGAAAATAACGAAAAAAAACGAAAAACGAAAAGGAATTGCACATGTCTAATGCCTAAGCACAATTTTTCAACTTTGACATGTGTTAGTAGAACCCGGACATATTTACTACTTTGTGCATCCAGGTGGATTATATCGCTTTTTTTTGGGCTTTTCATTTGGTGGTAAATGGTAATGGATTTCCCCTGATTTATGTTTATTTTTTTATTATCAAAGGTAAACTGGCCCAAAATAATAATAAAAAAAAATATATATATTTTTTTAATATATATCCTGTTACCAACTATACCCTACCACCAAAGAACAACCTAAACTGGTACTAATTAACCGCTTCCCGACCACCTAACGCAGATATACAGCGGCAAAATGGCACGGGCAGGCAAAATCACGTACCTGTACGTGACCCTTTAAATGCCTGCCCGTGGGTCGCGCGCGCGCCGCCAGCGGCGCACTCGCGACCAGGTCGGGAGCTCCGTGACCCCGGCCGCGGGACCAGCGGACCCGATCGCCGCTGGTGTCCCGCGATCGGGTCACGGAGCTGAAGAACTGGGAGAGGTCTGTGTAAACAAACCTCTCCCCGCGCTTCCTAGTGAGACTGTCATTGATTGGCTGTTCCCTGTCATCGGGAAAGCCGATCAATGACGTCAGACGTCAGTCACGCCCCCTACTGTAAAAAAAACACACACGTCACAGCCCATAACCCCCTCCCCTCCCCCTAGTGGTTAACTCTTTCACTACAACTGTCATTTATACAGGAATCAATGCATTTAAATAGCACTGATTGCTGTATAAATGACAATGGTCCCAAAAATGTGTCAAAAATGTCCGATGTGTCCGCCATAATGTCGCAGTCACAATAAAAATCACTAGTAAAAAAAAAAATATTAATAAAAATGCCATAAAACTATCCCCTATTTTGTAAACGCTATAACTTTTGCGCAAACCAATCAATAATCGCTAATTGCGATTTTTTTTTTTACCAAAAATATGTAGAAGAATACGTATCGGCCTAAACTGAGGAAAAAAAATGTTTTTTTATATATTTTTTGGGGATATTTATTAGAGCAAAAATAAAAAAAATATTGCATTTTTTTCAAAATTGTCGCTCTATTTTTGTTTATAGCGCAAAAAATAAAAACCGCAGGGGCGATCAAATACCACCAAAAGAAATCTCTATTTGTGGGGAAAAAAAAGGACGCCAATTTTGTTTGGGAGCCACGTCGCACGACCGCGCAATTGTCAGTTAAAGCGACGCAGCGCCGAATCGCAAAAAAGGGGCCTGGTCCTTTGGCTGCAAATTGGTCCCGGGCTGAAGTGCTTAAAATGTTTTTTTTTTTTAAATCCTGTTTTTCTTTTTCTTTTATCTTCTTTCTCTCTTCTAATTTTTCTACCTATCCTCTCTCCTCTTTCAATTTACTATTTCTATACTTCTGGTAGCAGAACTTTTCTTTCCTTGGTTATCATTATACCAATTGTACATAATTCCAATATGTATCTCAACCACTTTCAGCCCCGGACCAATTTGCAGCCAAAGGACCAGGCCCCTTTTTGCGATTCGGCACTGCGTCGTTTTAAGTTTTAACTGACAATTGCGCGGTCGTGCGATGTGGCTCCAAAACAAAATTGGCGTCCTTTTTTTACCACAAATAGAGCTTTTTTTGGTGGTATTTGATCACCTCTGCGTTTTTTTATTTTTTGCGCTATAAACAAAAATAGAGCGACAATTTTGAAAAAAACGCAATATTTTTTGCTTTTTGCTATAATAAATATCCCCCAAAAATATATAAAAAAACATTTTTTTTTCCTCAGTTTAGGCCGATACGTATTCTTCTACATATTTTTGGTAAAAAAAAATCGCAATTAGCGATTATTGATTGGTTTGCGCAAAAGTTATATAGCGTTTACAAAATAGGGGATAGTTTTATAGCATTTTTATTAATATTTTTTTTTTACTAGTAATGGCGGCGATCAGCGATTTTTATTGTGACTGCGACATTATGGCGGACACATCAGACATTTTTGACACATTTTTGGGACCATTGTAATTTATACAGCAATCAATGCTATTTAAATGCATTGATTCATGTATAAATGACAGTTGTAGTGAAGGGGGTTAACCACTAGGGGGAGGGGAGGGGTTATGGGCTGTGACGTGTGTGTTTTTTTTTAATTAGGGGGCGGGGCTGACGTCTGACGTCATTAATCGGCTTTCCCGATGACCGGGAACAGCCAATCAATGACAGGCAGAGTAAGAAGCGCGAGGAGAGGTTTGTTTACACAGACCTCTCCCCGTTCTTCAGCTCCGTGACCCGATCGCGGGACACCAGCGGCGATCGGGTCCGCTGGTCCCGCGGCCGGGGTCACGGAGCTCCCATCCTCAGTTTAGGCCGATACGTATTCTTCTACATATTTTTGGTAAAAAAAAAAATCGCAATTAGCGATTATTGATTGGTTTGCGCAAAAGTTGTAGCGTTTACAAAATAGGGGATAGTTTTATAGCATTTTTTTATTTTTACTAGTAATGGCGGCGATCAGCGCTTTTTTATTGTGACTGCGACATTATGGCGGACACGTCAGACAATTTTGACACATTTTTGGGACCATTGGCATTAATACAGCGATCAGTGCTATTTAAATGCACTGATTCCTGTGTAAATTACACGGGCAGTGAAGGAGTTAACCACTAGGGGGCGGGGAGGGGGTTAAATATGTCCTGTGTGTGTTTTTTTTACTGTAGGGGGGCGTGGCTTGGCGTGTGACGTCACTGATCGCCTTTCCCGATGACAGGGAACAGCTGATCAGTGACAGCCTCACTAGGAAGCACTAGCATTACCTCTCCCCGTTCTTCAGCTCTGTGACCCGATCGTGGGACACCGGCGGCGATCGGGTCCGTGGGTCCCGCCGGCCACGGAGCTCAGGACCGGGTCGCGAGCCCGCCGCCGGCGCCTCGCACGCGACCTACGGCTGGGCTCTTAAAGGACAACATACCTGTAGGTTGATGTGCCCAGCCGTGCCATTCTGCGGACGTATATGTGCAGGAGGCGGTCCTTAAGTGGATATGATTTTAGATTCTATAATAAATTATTATTATTTATTTTTAATTTTTTTTTTTTAAAACTATACTCTTGATAATAATTAACTACTTCCGGACCGCCGCACGCCGATGTACGTCCCTACTTTGGGGATGGATATCGTTGTCATGGCAGCAGCTAGCTGCCATAACCCTGGTATCCCCGTGTTCGATCCGGTGCCGCCTGCCGCTTACCGGAGCCGCCGGCAGCGGCGGAGGCGATCGGATCCTTCCCATGGCTGTGCATGGAGACGAGTGAGGGGAAGATGGCCTCCACCCATCTCCATGACACTGCAGGGCGGAAGCGGCGTCAAAACGTCACTTCCGCCCATAGCTCTTAAAGGGACATTTTTTTTTTTTTTTTTTTAAATGACAACATTTTTTTTTTTTTTTTATTGCATTTTAGTGTAGATATGAGATGTGACGTCTTTTGGACCCCCCCAGATCTCATATTTAAGAGGACCTGTCCTGCTTTTTTCTATTACAAAAGATGTTTACATTCCTTGTAATAGGAATAAAAGTGACACCATTTTTTTTTTTTAAACAGTGTAAAGATAAAAGGTAAAATAAATAAGAAAAAAATTTTTTTTAAGGCGCCCCGTCCCGCCGAGCTCGCGCGCAGAAGCGAACGCATACGCGAGTAGCGCCCGCATACGAAAATGGTGTTCAAACCACACATGTGAGGTATCGCCGCGATCGGTAGAGCGAGAGCAATAATTCTAGCCCTGGAACTCCTCTGTAACGCAAAACATGCAACCTGTAGAATTTTTTTTAAACGTCGCCCATGGAGATTTTTAAGGGTTAAATTTTGTCGCCATTCCACGAGCGGGCGCAATTTTGAAGCGTGACATGTTTGGTATCAATTTACTCATCGTAACATTATCTTTTACAAGATAAAAAAAATTGGGCTAACTTTACTGTTGTCTTATTTTTTAATTCAAAAAAGTGTATTTTTAAAAAAAAAAAGTGCACTTGTTAGACCGCTGTGCAAATACGGTATGACAGAAAGTATTGCAACGACCGCCATTTTATTCTCTAGGGTGTTAGAAAAAAAATGTATAATGTTTGGGGGTTTTTCTAGCAAAAAAAAACAGTTTCTAACTTGTAAACAACAAATCTAAGTTTCTCGGTCTTAAAGTGGTTAAGACACTTTTTTTTTATCTGAGGTCATCTACACTAACCCTGGCACTTGGCAAGTATTTATTTTATTTTATTTTTTATTATTATTATTATTACAGTGGAAACTTGGTTAACGAGCATTTTGAAAGACGAGCAACTTTTTTTTTTTTTTAAATCCTGACTCGGTTTGCGAGTGTTGTGTCACAAAATTAGCAGAATTCAAGCTAATGGGGTGAGCAGTACCGCATTTGGCCAGAGGTGCGGGGGGCGCCGGTGACACTTGGAACGGTTCAGAGCCGTTCGGAAATACTCATGGCAAACCTCATACAAACCGCAAACCTACCAAGACATGGCCGTCCACCTAAACTGACCGGGCCGGGCAAGGAGAGCATTCATCAGAGAAGAGCCAAGAGGTCCATGGTAACTCTGGAGGAGCTGCAGAGATCCACAGCTCAGGGGGGAGAGTCTGTCCACAGGACAACTATTAGTCGTGTTCTCCACAAATCTGCCCTTTATGGAAGAGTGACAAGAAGAAAGACATTGGAGAAAGAAAGTCATAAGAAGTCCTGTTTGTAGTTTGTGAGAAGCCATGTGGGGGAGGGGAGCAAACATGTGGAAGAAGGTGATCTGCTCACATGACACCAAAATTCAACTCTTTGGCCTAAAAGCAAAACACTATGTGTGGGGGAAACTAACACTGCCCATCCCCCTGAACACACCATCCCCACCGTGAGACATGGTGGTGGCGGCATCATGTGGTGGGGATGGTTTTCTTCAGCAGGGACAGGGAAGCTGGTCAGAGTTGATGGGAAGATGGATGGAGACAAATACAGGACAATCTTAGAAGAAAACCTGTTAGAGTCTGGAAAAGACTTGAGACTGGGGGGGGGGGGGGGGGTCACCTTCCAGCAGGACAACGACCCGAAACATACAGCCAGAGCTACAATGGAATGGTTTAGATCAAAGCATATTCATGTGTTAGAATGGCCCAGTCACAGTCCAGACCTAAATCACATTGAGAATCTGTGGCAAGACTTGAAAATTGCTGCTCACAGACGCTCTCCATCCAATCTGACAGAGCTTGAGATATTTTACAAAGAAGAAGAATGGGCAGAAATGTCCTCTCTAGATGGGCAAAGCTGGTAGAGACACCCCCAAAAAGACTTGTAGAGAAAGGGGGTTCTACAAAGTATTGACTCCGGGGGGCGCCATACAAATACCCCCCCCCCCCCCACACTTTTCACAGATTTATTTGTATCATTTTCCTTCCACTTCACAATTATGTGCCACTTTGTGTTGGTCCATCACATAAAATCCCAATAAAATACATTTACGTTTTCGGTTGTAACATGAGAAAATGTGGGAAATGTCAAGGGGTATGAATACTTTTTTCAAGGCACTGTATATCTTTGTTACGTGTGATATAGATCTGTGCTCTCTGACGCCGTCCCCCATTCTTCCTATAGAGGATGACGGATATATCCCGGTATTGGAAGGTGTGTGACCCCCTATATACAGAAATAATAATGTGACCGTCTTGTACAATTCCCGGTGATAGAGATCACATCTCATCCATTACCCATCCCACCACAATGAGACGATTGTCATTGCTGCCGGCGAGGTCACATGCTCCGCCCCCGACACCGGACCGCCACCCTGCGGTCCCATCACTCTTCATCTGAGCCGGGAGGAGCAGAAGATGAATGAAGCCAAGAGATTCTCTATATCTACAAATTGTTTTCTGTCTGACAAGTATACCCGGCTGGTTTTTAGACATGTGCAATTCGCTTCGTTTTTTTTAGTTTTTCGTGTTTTTTTTCGTTATTTTCGTTCGTTCGTTTTCGTACGAATGAACGAATCGTTCGAAACGTACGAATCCGATTAAACGAATCATTCGAATCGAACGAATCCGAAAAACAACGAAAATCCGAAAAAAACTAATTAGAAACAATTCGTAACTTTTTTTTTTTTTCGTTGAATTGGTAATTTTCCGTGTCCCTTACAATGGCGCTGCTTAACGTGCCTCGAATGGATTGAACGCAAAAATTCGTACATTCGTAACTTTTTTTTTTTTAGCGATTCAGAATTTTCCGTGTCCCTTACAATGGCGCTGCTTAACGTGCTTCGAATGGATTGAACGCAAAAATTCGTACATTCGTAACTTTTTTTTATTTTATTTTTTCGATTCGTAATTTTCCGTGTCGCTTACAATTGGGGCTGCTTAACGTGCTTCGAATGGATTGAACGAAAAAATTCGTACATTCGTAACTTTTTTTTTTTTGCGATTCAGAATTTTCCGTGTCCCTTACAATGGTGCTGCTTAAACGTGCTTCGAATGGATTGAACAAAAAAATTTGTACATTCGTAACTTTTTTTTTTCGATTCGTAAATTTTCCGTGTCTCTATTGAACAAAAAAATTTGTACATTCGTAACTTTTTTTTTTTTCGATTCGTAACTTTTTTTTCCGATTCGTAAATTATTAAAATGTAATAATAGCATACACATTACATCAAATTATGAATTATGCTCCGATTATGAATCTACGAATGTTACGAATGTACGAATAAATACGAATGTGTCCAGAAATTCAACTAACGAAAAAACGAATCAATGAAAAAAATAACTCTTACGAATGTACGAATCGTTACGAATCCGAACACCGACGACTTACGAATGTACGAATCGTTACGAATACGAACACCGACGACTTACGAATGTACGAATCGTTAAGAATCCGAACACCGACGACTTACGGAACGAAAAACGAAAAAAAACGCTTTTTTTTCGGAAAAACAAAAAAAACGAAACGAAAATAAACACATTTTTTTGTTGTGCACATGTCTACTGGTTTTGGGGCCAGGGCCGGACTGGCCTACCGGGATACCGGGATATTTCCCGGTAGGCTGCCTGCCCTGGGGCCGCTACAGTGCTCCCCTGTCCCCCCTCTCATGCGCCTGTAATCTCGGAGCTGGCCGGGTCCAGTGTTGTGCGGCCGCGCACCGCACTGTAACATGGTCCCGCCCCCCTAGAACGGCTCGTGTGATAGTATCTAGAAATCAGTGTTCCACCTATCACACAGCCGGTCTAGGGGGGGCGGGACCATGTTACAGCGCGGTGCGCGGCCGCACAACACTGGACCCGGCCAGCTCCGAGATCACAGGAGGAGAGATGGCTGTGAGTACTACTCAGTACAGCCCTATATGTGTGCCTGGATAGGGGGATCATCAGGGGGGCGGCATATAGAGGAGATTAGTTTTCTATATTCCTCCATGCAGCCGCTGAATGCTTGGAGGAGGGAGAGGAGGAGAATCAAGCATTCAGCGGCTGCATGGAGGATATAGAAAGCTCATTTCCTCTATATGCCGCCCCCTGCTGATACCCCTATCCAAATTCTTTTACTGCCCCCCCCCCCCCCCAGTTCTCCTTGAGCTCCCCCCAGTGCTCTCCTCCCCCACCACACTCTCCACTGTGTCCAGCCCCCCCCCCCCCCCCCCCCCCCCACAGTTCTCTCAACCCCTGTTATTTCTGCCTCCCCTGCTCTCCAGGTCCTTGTCTAGCCCCCACCCCAGTGGTCTCCAGCCCCCCACCCCCCACAGTGCTGTCCAGCCCCCCCCCATGCTCCCCACCCCCCCACAGTGGTCTCAAGCCCCCCCCCCCCCCCACAGTGCTGTCCAGCCCCCCCCCCCCCGTGCTCCCCACCCCCACAGTGCTGTCCAGCCCCCCCATGCTCCCCACCCCCCACAGTGGTCTCAAGCCCCCCACCCCCCACAGTGCTGTCCAGCCCCCCCGTGCTCCCCACCCCCACAGTGCTGTCCAGCCCCCACCCCAGTGCTCCCCACCCCCCACAGTGCTGTCCAGCCCCCCACCCCATTGCTCTCCACCCCCCACAGTGCTCTCTCCAGCCCCCCCCCCACCCCTGTTCTTTCTACCCCCAATGCTCTCCAGCTCTCCCCATCATTCTCCAGCCCCCACCCCAGTGCTCTCCACCCCCACACAGTGCTCTTCAGCCCCCCCCCATGCTCCCCAGCCCCCCCGTGCTCCCCACCCCTGTTCTTTCTGCCCCCGGTGCTCTCCGACTCCAGCCCCCCCCCACAGTGCTGTCCAGCCCCCCTGTGCTCCCCACCCCTGGTCTTTCTGCCCCCCAGTGCTCTCCAGCTCTCCCCATCAGCCCCCAGCTCCCACCACAGTGCTCTCCACCCCCCACAGTGCTCTCCAACCCCCTGTGCTCCCCACCCCCACAGTGCTCTCTAGCCCCCCCCGTGCTCCCCACCCCTCACAGTGCTGTCCAGCCCCCCCCGTGCTCCCCACCCCTGTTCTGTCTGCCCCCATCAGTCTCCAGCTCTCCCATCAGTCTCCAGCTCCCACCACAGTGCTCTCCACCCCCCACATTGCTCTCCAGCCCCCTGTGCTCCCCCCCCCACAGTGCTCTCTAGCCCCCCCGTGCTCCCCACCCATCACAGTGCTGTCCAGCCCCCCGTGCTCCCCACCCCTGTTCTGTCTGCCCCATCAGTCTCCAGCTCTCCCCATCAGTTTCCAGCTCCCACCACAGTGCTCTCCACCCCCCACAGTGCTCTCCAGCCCCCCCATGCTCCCCACCCCCACAGTGCTCTCCAGCCCCCCACCCCAGTGCTCTCCACCCCCCCCCAGTGCTCTCCAGCCCCCACCCCCACAGTGCTGTCCAGCCCCCACCCCAGTGCTCCCCACCCCCCACAGTGCTCTCCAGCCCCCCACCCCACCCCAGTGCTCTCCCCCCCCCCCCCAGTGCTGTCCAGCCCCCACCCCATTGCTCTCCACCTCCCACAGTGCTCTCCAGCCCCCCCGCACCCCTGTTCTTTCTACCGCCGGTGCTCTCCAGCTCTCCCCATCATTCTCCAGCCCCACCCCAGTGCTCTCCACCCCCCACAGTGCTCTTCAGCCCCCAATGCTCCCCAGCCCCCCCGTGCTCCCCACCCCTGTTCTTTCTGCCCCCGGTGCTCTCAGACTCCAGCCCCCCCCCACAGTGCTGTCCAGCCCCCCCCCACAGTGCTGTCCAGCCCCCCGTGCTCCCCACCCCTGTTCTTTCTGCCCCCCCAGTGCTCTCCAGCTCTCCCCATCAGTCTCTAGCTCCCACCACAGTGCTCTCCACCCCCCATATTGCTCTCCAGCCCCCTGTGCTCCCCACCCCCACAGTGCTCTCTAGCCCCCCTGTGCACCCCACACCTCACAGTGCTGTCCAGCCCCCCGTGCTCCCCACCCCTGTTCTGTCTGCCCCCAGTGCTCTCCAGCTCTCCCCATCAGTCTCCAGATCCCCCCACAGTGCATATTATATATATATATATATATATATATATATATATATATATATATATATATATATATATATATATATATATATATAAAGCCCTATGCGATTTCAGATCTGTCTTTTCTGTATATAATACAGTCTTCAAATGTGCTTTAAAATGTCTGGTTTTTCCCTTTCATGAACCAGAAAATAATGACTTTATGCTGTTGCGCTGGTATAATAATGCTGTGGGGCTGGTATGAAATTTTTTCCAGGGCTGAATTTTATTCCCAGTCCGGCCCTGTTTGGGGCCCCCCCCCAGGACCATGGCTGTGAGTGCGGGGGGTCTCCATGAAGCTCCGGAAGTCCGCGGGAGGCGTTCGTGATTCCGCTGCTGTGCGTAAGGCTCCGGTGTGGTTCCCCGTTCTAATCGCGCATTAGGACCGGGTCCGTTCATTCATTTATTTATTTGCTCTTTTATTCATTTGTTTGTTCTGCATTATTCTTTCATTTGTTTTTTTTGTTTTTTTGTGCTTCGTTCTAGACATGTGCACATTAACCACTTGCCGACCGCCCCCTGTATATATACGTCGGCAGAATGGCACGTACAGGCAGAACCACGTACCTGTACGTGCCATTCTTCCGGCGGGTGGGGGGTCCGATCGGACCCCCCCCGGCCGGCGGGGACGGTCGGGATCGCTTCAGGAGCGATCCGGGCTGAGGGGACGGCCAGTGGTTTCTGGCCACCCCCTCGCGATCGCTCCTGGCGAATCAGATGCTTCCTCTGTCTGTGTCAATCAAAACACAGGCAGAGGAAGTGATGTCACGCTCGGTGCGCCGGTCTATGTGACCGGAACGCCGAGCTGTGAACATCTAAAGGTTAGTGCACCAACAGTACACTGACACCAGTACACATAGGCACACAAAACACCCCCTGTCACCCCCAGATCACCCCCCAGATCACCCCCCCTCCCCCCCCAGTCACAGTGTCACTAATTGCAGTGATCATTTTTTTACTGATCACTGCATTTAGTGTCAGTGTGACTGTAATAACTGTCAGTGCAGTTAGTTTTAGGTCCAAGGTAGCCCCCCACACCCCCCCCTAATAAAGGTTTAACCCCTTGATTGCCCCCCAGGTAACCCTTTCACCCCCTTTTGCCAGTGTCACTAAGCGATCGTTTTTCTGATCGCTGTATTAGTGTCACTGCTGTCGCTAGGTAACCATTTTTTTTTTTTAGGTAACCGCCATGTTTATATAGGTTCATAAATAGGTTTATAGGTCAGGTACCCCCATATTACAACCTAAATAAAGGTTTTAACCCCTTGATTGCCCCTAGAGTTAACCCTTTCACCAGTGATCACTGTATAACTGTCACTGGTGACGCTGGTTAGCCAGTTAGTTATTTCGTTATTTAGGTTCCCCGTCAGGTTTTTATATAGCGTCAGGTACCCCCATATATTACCTAATAAAGGTTTTAACCCCCTGATTGCCCCTAGTTAACCCTTTCACCCCCTTTTGCCAGTGTCACTAAGCGATCGTTTTTCTGATCGCTGCATTAGTGTCGCTAGGTAACCATTTTTTTTTTTTAGGTAACCGCCATGTTTATATAGGTTCATAAATAGGTTTATAGGTCAGGTACCCCCATATTACAACCTAAATAAAGGTTTTAACCCCCTGATTGCCCTAGAGTTAACCCTTTCACCAGTGATCACTGTATAACTGTCACTGGTGACGCTGGTTAGCCAGTTAGTTATTTCGTTATTTAGGTTCCCCGTCAGGTTTTTATATAGCGTCAGGTACCCCCATATATTACCTAATAAAGGTTTTAACCCCCTGATTGCCCCTAGTTAACCCTTTCACCCCCTTTTGCCAGTGTCACTAAGCGATCGTTTTTCTGATCGCTGCATTAGTGTCGCTAGGTAACCAGTTTTTTTTTGTATTACTGTTACGGGTGACGCTGGTTAGTTAGCTTGCTTTTTTATACTGTCAGGGCACCCGCCATTTATTACCCAATAACGGTTTAACCCCCTGATCGCCCGGCGGGTGATATCAATTAGGTTTTAGGGTCAAATAAGGTCTGCGTCGCCCCAGGTTAGTGCCAGTACCGCAAACACCCACGCGCAAAGCATACACCTCCCTTAGTGGCACAGTATCTGAACAGATCAATATCTGATCTGATCAGATCTATACTAGCGTCCCAGCAGTTTAGGGTTCCAAAAAAAAAACGCATTGTTAGCGGGATCAGCCCAGATACCTGCTAGCACCTGCGTTTTCCCCCTCCGCCCAGCCCAGCCCAGCCCACCCAAGTGCAGTATCGATCGATCACTGTCACTTACAAAACACTAAGCACACATAACTGCAGCGTTCGCAGAGTCAGGCCTGATCCCTGCGATCGCTAACATTTTTTTTGTGGTAGCGTTTTGATTCAGTCGCTTCAGTCAGGAGCTTTTTTACCTGTGAATCTCAAAAAAATAAAAAAAAATAAAATAGTTGTCGTTTTATTGTTCTCTCTCTCACTCTATTCTCTCTCTATTGTTGCTCTTTTTTTTACTCCATTCTATTCTGCAATGTTTTATTATGTTTTATCATGTTTTATCATGCTTGCTTTTCAGGTATGTAATTTTGTTTACTGTGTTTTAGTGTTGAGCATTTTTTTGTTTTCAGGTGCGCCATTCAGTTGCAACGCGGATTTATTTATCTTGACAGCAACAGCGTTTGCTCCCACGATACATAAAGCCGCGACTCCAACGCTGTAGGAGGTGATTTCACCACCACAGTTAAAAAAAAGAGCATATATGCCGAAGCATGGGGGCAGCAGGGGGGGGGAGGAGCGATTGGCTCCTAATGCCACGTACATACGGTCGAAATTCCGACCGTGTGTACACGGCATAACTTTTGCGGGAGGATGCCCCCATGCATCGGCATATATAAATGGTGCATGTATGCCCATCATTAGAAGTGGGTGGATGAAGGGAGGTATTCTAATGGTGGGCATACCCACCAATCAATCTCTTTTTTTCGTTCAGCCAAGAGGCTGCATGAAAAAAAAAAGATTACAATATATGTCCAGTATGTTGCTGGACTTTGAATGGTTATACCAGAATGATGCCTGCAGGTTTAGGTATCATCTTGGTATCATTCTTTTCAGCCAGTGATCGGCTTTCATGTAAAAGCAATTCTAGCGGGTAATTAGCCTCTAGACTGCTTTTACAAGCAGTGGGAGGGAATGTCCCCCCTCCCGGATATAAACCGCGCCATTGGGAAATTGGGAAAGCATTTTATCACACCAATCTTGGTGTGGTCAGATGCTTTGAGGGCAGAGGAAAGATCTAGGGTCTAATAGACCCCAATTTTTTCAAAAAAAGAGTACCTGTCACTGCCTATTGCTATCATAGGGGATATTTACATTCCCTGAGATAACAATAAAAATCATAACAAAGAAAAAAAATGGAAGGAACAGTTTAAAAATAAAATAAAAAAAGCTAAATAAATAAAAAAAAAAAAAACAAAAAAAAAAAAAAAAAAAGCACCCCTGCCCCCCCCTTCTCTTGCGCAAAGGCGTACACAAGCGTTGGTCTGGCGTCATATGTAAACAGCAATTGCACCATGCATGTGAGGTATCACCGCGAAGGTCAGATCGAGGGCAGTAATTTTAGCAGTAGACCTCCTCCGTGAATCTAATGTGGTATCATGTAAAGGCTTTTAAAGGCTTTTAAAAATGTATGTAGTTTGTCGCCACTGCGTGTTTGTGCGCAATTTTAAAGCATGTCGTGTTTGGTATCCATGTACTCGGCCTAAGATCATATTTTTTATTTCATCAAAAATTTGAGCAATATAGTGTGTTTTAGTGCATTAAAATAAAAAAAAAAAAAGTGTATTTTTTCCACAAAAAATGCGTTTGAAAAATCGCTGCGCAAATACTGTGTGGAAAAAAAAAATGCAACACCCACCATTTTAATCTGTAGGGCCTTTGCTTTAACAATATATATAGTGTTTGGGGGTTCAACGTAATTTTCTTGCAAAAAAAAAAATATGTTTTCATGTAAACAAAAAGTGTCAGAAAGGGCTTTGTCTACAAGTGGTTAGAAGAGTGGGTGACGTGTGACATAGGCTTCTAAATGTTGTGCATAAAATGCCAGGACAGTTCAAACCCCCCCCAAATGACCCCATTTTGGAAAGTAGACACCCCAAGCTATTTGATGAGAGCAATGTTGAGCCCATTAAATATTTTTTTTTTTTTGTCCCAAGAGATTGAATAATGAAAAAAAAAAAATATATATTTTTTTTTTTACAAAAAGTTGTCACTAAATGATATATTGCTCAAACATGTCATGGGCATATGTGGAAATACACCCCAAAATACATTCTGTTGCTTCTCCTGAGTACGGGGATACCACATGTGTGGGACTTTTTGGGAGCCTAGCTGCGTACGGAACCCCAAAAACCAATCACCGCCTTCAGGCTTTCTAAGGGTGTAATTTTTTTATTTCACTTCTCACTGCCAATCACAGTTTCGGAGGCCATGGAATGCCCAGATGGCATAAAACCCCCCAAAATGACCCCATTTTGGAAAGTAGACACCCCAAGCTATTTGCTGAGAGGTATTGTGAGTATTTTGCAGATCTCGCTTTTTGTCACAAAGTTTTGAAAATTGAAAAAAAAAAAAATTTTTTTTTTTTTTTCTTTACTTTCTTCATTTTCAAAAACAAATGAGAGCTGTAAAATACTCACCATGCCTCTCAACAAATAGCTTGGGGTGTCTACTTTCCAAAATGGGGTCATTTGGGGGGGTTTTGTGCTATTTTGGCATTTTATGGCCTTCGAAACGGTGATAGGTAGTGAGGAGTGAAATCAAAAATTTGCACCCTTAGAAATCCTGAAGGCGGTGCTTGGGTTTCGGGGCCCCGTACGCGGCTAGGCTCCCAAAAAGTCCCACACATGTGGTATCCCCATACTCAGGAGAAGCAGCAAAATGTATTTTGGGGTGCAATTCCACATATAACTATGGCATGTGTGAGCAATATATCATTTAGTGACAACTTTTTGAAAAAAAAAAAAATCTTTTTTATTTTTGTCTTTATTCAATCACTTGGGACTAAAAAAAAAAATATTCAATGGGCTCAACATGCCTCTCAGCAAATAGCTTGGGGTGTCTACTTTCCAAAATGGGGTCATTTGGGGGGTTTTGTACTTCTCTGCCATTTTAGCACCTCAAGAAATGAAATAGGCAGTCATAAATTAAAAGCGGTGTAAATTCCAGAAAATGTACTCTAGTTTGTAGACGCTATAACTTTTGCGCAAACCAATAAATATACGCTTATTGGCATTTTTTTTTACTAAAGACATGTGGCTGAATACATTTTGGCCCAAATGTTTGACTAAAATTGAGTTTATTAGATTTTTTTTATAACAAAAAGTAGAAAATCTCTTTTTTTTTCAAAATTTTCGCTCTTTTTCCGTTTATATCGCAAAAAATAAAAATCACAGAGGCAATCAAATACCATCAAAAGAAAGCTCTATTTGTGGGAAGAAAAGGACGCAAATTTCGTTTGGTTACAAAATTGCATGACCGCGCAATTACCAGTTAAAGTAGTGCAGTGCGAAATTGAAAAAAGACCTCTGGTCCTTTGGCTGCCAAATGGTCCGGGGCTGAAGTGGTTAAGCAGCGCCATTGTAAGAGACACGGAAAATGACGAATCGAAAAAAAAAAAAAAAGTTACGAATGTAAGAAATTTTTAGTTCAATCCATTCGAAGCACGTTAAGCAGCGCCATTGTAAGAGACACGGAAAATGACAAATCGAAAAAAAAAAAAAAGTTACGAATGTACGAATTTTTTTGTTCAATCCATTCGAAGCACGTTAAGCAGCGCCATTGTAAGGAACACGGAAAATTACGAATCGAAAAAAAAAAAAAAGTTACGAATGTACGAATTTTTTCGTTCAATCCATTCGAGGCACGTTAAGCAGCGCCATTGTAAGAGACACGGAAAATTACGAATCGCAAAAAAAAAAAAAGTTACGAATGTACAATTTTTTTCCGTTCAATCCATTCGAAGCACGTTAAGCAGCGCCATTGTAAGAGACACGGAAAATTACGAATCGCAAAAAAAAAAAAAAAAAAAGTTACGAATGTACATATTTTTTGTTCAATCCATTCGAGGCACGTTAAGCAGCGCCATTGTAAGGGACACGGAAAATTACCAATTCAACAAAAAAAAAAAAAAAAGTTACGAATGTACAAATTTTTTCGTTCATTTTGATTTTCGTTGTTCCTGTTTTCGTTTTTCGGATTTTCTTCTTTCGTAGATTCGTTGTTTCTAATTAGTTTTTTTTCGGATTTTCGTTGTTTTCAGATTCGTTTGATTCGAACGAATCGTTATTCGTTAAAAAAATTTAGCGAATCGTTCGTTGATTCGTACAATAACGAATGAACGAAAATTAAGAAAAAAGACTAAAAACGAAAAAAAACAAAATGAAATGCACATGTCTACTTCGTTCATTTGTTTGTTCTTACATGCATTTGTTTATTTTTTCTTATATTCTTTCACGTGTTTGTTTATTTGTTCTTACATTCATTTGTTTATTTGTTCTTCATTCATTTGTTTGTTTATATGCCCTTATATTCACAACTTTATTTTCTTGTCCTTACATTCATTCATCTTTACATTCGTTTATTCAGAAAGATTCCTGCTCACAGAGCTTACAATCTAAAGGGAGGGGGAGTTAATACAAAAGGTAATAGCTATGGGGGGTGATCTGATGGAGGGGACAGGTTAGGGGCTGATCGGACATACTGGGGAAGGGAGTTCCAGAGGATGGGAGAGGCTCCGGAGAAGTCCTGGAGGTGAGCATGGGAGGAGGTAACAAGGGAGCTAGAGAGCAGGAGGTCCTGGGAGGAGTGGAGGGGACAATTTGGGCGATATCTGCAGATGAGGTTGGTGATGTAGATGGGGGCGATGTTGTGGGTGGCCTTGTATGTTGTGGTTAGTACCGTATTTATCGGCGTATAACACGCACCCCAAGTTTTTAGGAGGACATTTTAAAAGGAAAAAAAGTTTTAGGAGGAAAGTTTAGGGAAAAAAAAAACTTACATTTAAGCGTCATTTGCAGCCTTGCCCAGTGTCATTTGCAGCCTTGCCCAGCGTCATTTGCAGCCTTGCCCAGCGTCATTTGCAGCCTTGCCCAGCGTCATTTGCAGCCTTGCCCAGCGTCATTTGCAGCTTTGCCCAGCGTCATTTGCAGCCTTGCCCAGTGTCATTTGCAGCTTGCCCAGCGTCATTTGCAGCCTTGCCCAGCGTCATTTGCAGCCTTGCCCAGCGTCATTTGCAGCCTTGCCCAGTGTCATTTGCAGCCTTGCCCAGCGTCATTTGCAGCCTTGCCCAGCGTCATTTGCAGCCTTGCCCAGCGTCATTTGCAGCCTTGCCCAGTGTCATTTGCAGCTTGCCCAGCGTCATTTGCAGCCTTGCCCAGCGTCATTTGCAGCCTTGCCCAGCATCATTTGCAGCCTTGCCCAGTGTCATTTGCAGCTTGCCCAGCGTCATTTGCAGCCTTGCCCAGTGTCATTGCAGCTTGCCCAGCGTCATTTGCAGCCTTGCCCAGTGTCATTTGCAGCCTTGCCCAGTGTCATTGCAGCTTGCCCAGCGTCATTTGCAGCCTTGCCCAGTGTCATTGCAGCTTGCCCAGCGTCATTTGCAGCCTTGCCCAGTGTCATTGCAGCTTGCCCAGCGTCATTTGCAGCCTTGCCCAGCATCATTTGCAGCCTTGCCCAGCGTCATTGCAGCCTTGCCCAGCGTCATTTGCAGCCTTGCCCAGCGTCATTGCAGCCTTGCCCAGTGTCATTGCAGCTTGCCCAGCGTCATTTGCAGCCTTGCCCAGTGTCATTGCAGCTTGCCCAGCGTCATTTGCAGCCTTGCCCAGCGTCATTTGCAGCCTTGCCCAGCGTCATTGCAGCCTTGCCCAGCGTCATTTGCAGCCTTGCCCAGCGTCATTTGCAGCCTTGCCCAGCGTCATTTGCAGCCTTGCCCAGCGTCATTGCAGCCTTGCCCAGTGTCATTGTAGCTTGCCAGCGTCATTTGCAGTCTTGTCCGGGTTTAAATTTCCCACCGACGAGACGCTCTGTCGCGTGCGCCGCCGAAAAAGACCGAATCGCGGCCTGAAAAAAAACGAAGCGGCGCAGGAAAAGACCGAGCCGACTGTTCGGCTCCGCTCGCAGTCCCGCCTCCCTGCTGTTTCCGGAGCGAGCGCAGGGAGGCGGGACTACGAGCGGAGCCGAACAGTCGGCTCGGCCTTTTCCGGCGCCACTTCAGGTTTTTTCGGCCGCAATACAGTCTTTTTCGGCAGCGCTCGCTATTTTTCTGCGCCGCTTGCCATTTTTGTCACTTTTTTGGGGGTATCGGCGTATAACACGCACACACGGCTTTCCCCCGATTTTAAGGGGGAAAAAGTGCGTGTTATACGCCGATAAATGCGGTATTTTGAATTTTATACGGTGGGGGAGGGGAAACACGTGAAGGGATTGGCAGAGAGGAGCGGCAGTCACGGATCAGTTAGTAATGTGTATTAGTCTAGCAGCATTCATGATAGACTCAAGTGGGAATAGCCTGCTTAAAGGTAGGCCAGTGAGGAAGGAGTTGCAGTAGTCCAGGTGGGAAATAACCAAGGAGTGAGTAAGTTGCTTTGTGGTGTCATTAGTCAGGAAGGGTCGAAATTCTGGAGATGTTGCGGAGGTGAAGGCGGCAGGATTTAGCCAGTGATTGGATGAGGGGGCTGAAGGGGAGGTCAGAGCCTAGGATTACACCCAGGACATGGCATGTGTGGAGGGACCAATGGTTGTGCTGTTGATCTCAATGGTAAAGTCATGGAGGGGGGGGGGGGGGGGGGGGGGGAGGGGATTGGGCAGGAGGAAATATTATGAGCTCAGTTTTAGAAAGATTGAGTTTGAGGAAGTGGTGTAAGTTTGGTGTAAGTTTGTGATACATGAGGAGATTAGGGCGATGGGTTGAGGAGTGGAGAGATAGATCTGGGCGTCTTCGGCACAGAGGTGGTATTGGAAGCCATGGGAGGTCATCAACTGGCCCAGGGAAGAGGTCTAGAGCGAGAATAAGAGAGGCCCAAGGACCAAACCTTGGGGCACCCTAACAGAAAGAGGAGCGGAGGAGATGGTGTTGTATGTGACACTGAAAGTGCGCTGAGATATGTAGGAGGAGAACCGTGAAAGAGGAGAATCACGGAAACCAAGGGAGTGGAGTTTGTTGAGGAGGAGCGGGTGGTCAACTGTGTCAGAGGTAGAAGAAAGGTCCAGTGGTATGGGTATGGAGTACTGGCCATTGGTGTTAGCAGTTAGTAGGCCGGTGGTGAGTTTTAGCACAGCAGTTTCCGTGGAATGTTGTGGGTGGAGACCAGACTGTAGGGGATCGAGAAGGTTGTTGTCAGTAATGTAGGCGCTTCTACGGTTGTGGACAAGGCCTTCAAGAAGCCAAACTTGAGCAGGGAGATCTTAAGTTATTAAAACAGGTGGGGTCCAGCACAGGGGTTTTTGAGGATGGGGTAACCAGTGCATGTTTGAGCGGTGGAGGTAAAGGCGCCAGAGGAGAGAGAAGGGAATTCATTATAGCCGCGAGTAGTTTTAAATGACCTTTTTTCCTTCAGAAATGACACTTTGTGCAGGGACAGTTCTAAGCACGGAAAAACATGTGCCCCTTTACAGGCATACTATACACACCCCTCAGGTACGAAATTTAACCGCTTCAATACCCGCCCATAGTCATATGACGCCCACAAGGTGGATCTACCATCCTGGGTGGGCGTCATATGACGTCCTCAGATTCCCGGCCGCCTGGGGGGCGCGCGCGCCCGCGGCATCGCTCGGGACCCGGCCGCGATGTCCGCCGGGCACCCGCGATTGCCCGTTAAAACAACGGGACCGGGCGGGACCGTGGAGCTGTGTGTGTAAACACACAGCTCCACGTCCTGTCAGCGGGGAGGAGACCGATCATGTGATCCCAGTACGGAGGAACACCGATCGGTCTCCTCCCCTTAAGTCCCCTCCCCCTACAGTTAGAATCACTCCTATAGGGACACACATTAACCCCTCCAGCGCCCTCTAGTGTTAACCCCTTCCCTGCCAGTCACATTTACACAGTAATCATTGCAATTTTATAGCAACGATCGCTGTGTAAATGTGAATGGTTCCAAAAATGTGTCAAAAGTGTCCGAAGTGTCAGCCGCAATGTCGCAGTCACGAAAAAAAAAAAATCGCAGATCCCCGCCATTACTAGAAAAAAAAAAAAAAAAAAAAATTCAATAAATCTATCCCCTATTTTGTAGACGCTATAACTTTTGCGCAAACCGATCAATATACGCTTATTGCGATTTTTTTTTTTTTACCAAAAATATGTAGAAGAATACGTATCGGCCTAAACTGAGGAAAAAAATTTTTTTTTTTTTTAAAAAATGGGATATTTATTATAGCAAAAAGTAAAAAATATTGTGTTTTTTTTCAAAATTGTCGCTCTTCTTTTGTTTTATAGCGCAAAAAATAAAAACCGCAGGGGCGATCAAATACCACCAAAAGAAAGCTCTATTTGTGGGAAAAAAAGGACGTCAATTTTGTTTGGGTGTAACGTCGCACGACCGCGCAATCGTCAGTTAAAGCGACGCAGTGCCGAATCGCAAAAAGTGCTCTGGTAAGGAAGGGTGTTTAAAAGCCCTGTATTGAAGTGGTTAAAGGAATATTTCACTTTTATTGTTTCACTTTAAGCATTATTATAATCACTGCTCCCGAAAAAACAGCCGTTTTTAAAACTTTTTTTTGCATTGATAAATCCTGGGACAGGACCCGGGTCCCCAAAACACTTTTTATGACAACAACTTGCATATTAGTCTTTAAAATTAGCACTTTAGATTTTTCATGTTCGAGTCCCATAGACTTTAACGGTGTTCGGATGTTCGAACTAATTTATTGCCTGTTCGCATGTTTTGATGCGAACCGAACTGGGGGGTGTTCGGCTCATCCCTAGTGCCCACCAGTGCTCCCTATGAGTGCCCATCAGTGCTGCCTATCAATGCCCATCAGTGCCGCATATCAGTGCCACCTATCAGTGCTGCTTATGAGTGCTGCCTATTAGTGCAACCTATCAGTGCCCATCGTCAGTGCCCATCAGTGCCAAATCAGTGAAAATTGTATACTCACCTTTCCGTAATTTTCCTTTCCTGACGCATCTTCATGGCAGCACACACTGGGTTGTGACTCCGCCCCCACAACCTGACAGGATTGGATAACTATAAAGTTGAAGGGGAGATCCCCCGCTGTATTCTCTGTATATATCATCACAAAAAACGGGGTGGGAAATTGTGTGCTGCCATGAAGATGCGTCAGGAAAGGAAAATTACGGAAAGGTGAGTATACAATTTTCCGTTTTCCTGACGCCTTCATGGCAGCACACACTGGGAAATAACTCGCCAGTCGGGTGGGTGCAAGAAAAATAATGTTTATTCCTATAATGCGGAAGAATTGGCTCTAACAATGGATCTTCCAAAGTCTGACATGGACAAATGGGCAGAATCCACTTTGTAGTGAGAAATGAAAGTATGTCTGGAAGACCACGTTGCTGCTCTGCATATTGTCTCTGGTGATACCCTGCAATATGCTGCCCAGGAGGTAGCCACTGCCCTAGTAGAATGAGCCTTGACATCTTCAGGGATCGTCAGGTGCTGAGTGGAATATGCCTTCTTAATGGCTTTGACTAGCCAGGACGAGATAGTCCGTGAAGAGGCTGCTTGCCCGCGTCTGGTTCCATAGGGAATGATCATGAGGGAATCCGTCTTCCTAAAGGAGGTGGTAGCTGCCAAGTAGTTAGAGATCGTTGTTTTGACATCCAACGGATGCGGCTCACCCTGATCGTTGGTGAAGGATGGCAGAATGATGTCTTGGTTGTAGTGAAAGGAAGTTACTACTTTAGGTGTGAAGCGCTCTGATGGTCTTAGAACTACTCCGTCGGGTAGAAAGACTAAGTGTGGTTCCGAGATCATTAGTGCTTGTATCTCTGACACTCTCTTAGCTGATGTTATTGCTATGAGGAATGATAGCTTCAAGGTCAGGTCCCAAAGAGATACGGTTTCGAATGGAGTAAACGGAGGGTTGGAAAGAGCGTGGAGAACTACTGATAGGTCCCATGACGGAAAAACTGGTTTTCTGGGGGGTTTTATCTTCAGGCAGGCCTTTAGGAATTGTATCACCAGTGGGTGGAATGCCCACCTAGTTCCCGTCTTTGCTGACAGAGCCGACACTTGTACTTTAAGGGTACTTGAGCTTAGGCCTTTGCTTACCCCTGATTGGAGAAACTCTAGAATTTGGTAAGGTTCTGGAGAGAGGTGGTTCCACCCTTTCTGTTGTGCCAAGGAGCAGAATCTCTCCCAAACCCTCGTATAGATGGTATTAGTGGATACTTTCCGGGCTTGCATCATGGTTGATATAACCTCTTGTGAACAGCCTTGCGCCCTTAGCCTAACCCTCTCAACCTCCAGGCCATCAGATGCAATCTCTCTGGTGCTGGGTGAAGGAACTGCCCCTGAGATAGAAGATCCGGGGTCATTGGAAGAGGAATTGGAGGTTGAAGGCTGAGTTGTAGGAGGGTCGTGAACCACGGTCTTCTCGGCCACATCGGGATTACCGCTATTACCGTTACCGACGATCTCCGAAGTCTGGACAGGAACCTCGCAATCAACGGGGTTGGAGGAAATATGTACCCCAACTTGAAGTCCCACGGGTGGATCAGGCAGTCTATCCCTTCTGCTGATGGGAATGAGCTCCTCGTCAGGAACCTGTGGCACTTGGTGTTCATTGGAGTGGCCGCCAGGTCTATTTCTGGCATCCCCCAGGCTTCTGTCAGGAGAGAGAATGCCTGCGGACTCAAGGACCACTCGTTGTTGGACAACGTTTCCCGACTTAGGTAGTCGGCTAGCATATTCTGGGCCGCTGGAACGTACACTGCCTTCAGACTTGCCAGGTGTATTTGAGCCCATTCCAGAATGGGTCGGACTTCTTCCATCAGGGTGGTACTCCTGGTACCTCCTTGCTTCTGAATGTAGGACACTGCTACCTTGTTGTCCATCCTGATCAGCACATCCTCCCCTTCTAGTAGCGGTGTAAATGCCCTTAATGCATGGAAGGCTGCCCTGAGTTCCAGGATATTCGAAACTATCCCCTGAGCCTGACAGGGCCATCGGCCTTGGGCTGCCCGATCTTGGAAGTGGGCTCCCCAACCGCTCTGGCAAGCATCCGAAGTGATGACTTTGGGATCTGGAGGGATTATGGGCTTGTATTTCCTGAGGTTGCCTTGACGCGTCCACCACCATACTGATCGTTTCACTGCTCCGGATATAGAGATGGTCTGATGCATCGACACTCCATCCCACTGCCTGAGAAATGAGTTCTGCAGGGTTCTCATATGCCACTGTGCCCATTGTACCATTGGTATGGTTGCGGACATGGATCCCAGAATGCTCAGACAGGCTCTGGCAGGTAGGTGATTGGTGGAAAGTAGTCTCTGCATTTTCTGAATTAGAGGCTGTATTTTCTCCTGCGGGAGCTGTATCCTGTTCGCCTTGGTGTTTAGATCTGCTCCCAGGAAAACCATATTTTGGGTGGGTTGTAGACTGCTCTTTTTCCAGTTGATTATCCAACCAAATTTCTGGAGGGTTGCGAGTAGAACTTCTCGGTGGTGAATCAGCGTCTCTTGATCCTCTGCTAACAGTAGGATGTCGTCCAGGTAATGGTGAATGCGTAACCCCTTTTGTCTGAGGAGTGCTACCAAGGGTAGTAGAACCTTTGTAAATGTTCTGGGTGCTGAGGAGATGCCGAATGGGAGGCACTGGAACTGAAAATGGCCTTGGTTTATGGCAAACCGAAGGAATTTTTGAAAAGCTGGATGGATTGGTATGTGCAGATAAGCGTCTGACAAATCGATTGAAAGCATCCAATCTCCCAGATTCACTGCCAGTAGTATAGACTGGAGACTTTCCATCTTGAAGGCCTCGACCTGTATTCCCTTGTTGAGCCTCTTGAGGTCCAACACAGGGCGTAGATCCCCTGTCTTCTTCTTTACCAAGAATAGGGGGGAGTAGAAACCTCTCCCCCTTTGACATGCTGGGACCTCCAGTATTGCCCCCTTCTGCTTCAGTTCCGCCACATACTTTATTAACAGGCTCCTTCTGATTGGTGAGGATGGTTGTTTGGTTGCCTGGAAGTGATTCCCTGGAGGTCTGTTTATGAACCTCCACTTGTGTCCGAACTTTATTGTGGACAATGTCCATGAATCCTCTATGTGACTTGACCAGATTTGGGAGAAGTTTCTTAGCCTGGCGCCCACCTGACTGCTCCCCGGAGCCGAATGGGCAGGCGAGACTTCAAAACGACTTCTGTTGATCCCCTGCCGGGGTGGACTTGATTTTCTGCATTCTAAGAAAAGCCGGCTTTGTGTTTTTCCAGTCCCTCCTAAATTCCCTACCAGGGCGGTAGGATCTGGCCTCTCTGTACTTATTCGGAAGGTTACGCCTGAATGCTGGTCCTTTCTGTGCCTTGGGTCTCCTATCGGAGGGAATTAACCCTGACTTCCCCCCCGTTACTTTGGAGATAGCAGAGTCCAATTTGGTGCCAAACAGATTTGTGCCGTCATACGGGATCCTGCACCAGTTCAGTTTAGATGCTGTATCGGCCATCCATGGTTTGAGCCATAGGGCTCTCCTTGCTGTCACTGATGCCAGCATGGTCCTGGCTGACGACCTTAGGACGTCTACAGATGCCTCTGCTACAAAATCACCTGCCAATCTGATTTCCTGTAGGGAGGAAATTATTTTTTCCATCTCGACGCCATCCTGCAGGTCTTTTTCTACTTTCGATGTCCATCCCGAGATGGCTCTGCCTACTGCTGCTGTAGCTATTGCAGGTCTGCAGGCCCCCCCAGCCGTGGAATATGCCTTCTTCAACTCCAGGTCCATCTTCCGATCGAGCACATCTCGAAACGATACCGCATCCTCAATCGGTAACGTGACGTGGCGAGCGAGACGCATCAAAGAGGCGTCAACAGTAGGAGCGTTGGTCAGTGGGTTTATTTTTGACTCCCTCAAGGGATACATCTTGGCCAACCTGTTGGTCAGACTAGATCGTTTGTCCGACCTTTCCCATTCGTCCTTTATGAGATCTTCAAGCTCCTCTATAAAAGGGAAAGTTTCCGGATCCCTCTTCAAGTTTGGAAAATATTTCCGAACCTTTTGAGGTTCTGTCTTGTCATCTTCCCAGCCGATCGCCTCTTTGACTGATTTGGCGAAAGGCTCCACCAGAGAAAAATCAAAACCTGCTGAGACGTCTTGAATCTCGTCCTCAGAACTGGGGGAATCCGAGGTCTGGAGGTGAGACACTGGTTCCGCCGATGATGTACTGGGAACAGCTTTGTCCAATGGTGGTGCTGTGGTTTCCAGTAGGGACTCCCGCACTGACTCTCTTATGAGCTCTGTCGCTATCCTTGCATCTGCTTCCTTCTCTGTAGTGGCTTCATTGAAGCAAGAGCGGCAAGCAAGTTTTTCCGGTAGTGCCGGGGCGCCGCATACCCAGCAGGCATTGGCTGCGGGACGGGTGTGGCGGCTTTGGCGATGCGAGGAGGGGGACCTCCTGCGATTTGACCTGCTGCGGCGGGAGCGACTGTGCCGCGAGTGACTTCGCCGTGAGTGGCTGTGCCGATGGCGTGAAGGTGATCTTGAACGGCTCCTGCGGGACCTCCTGCTTGAGGTATGGCTTGACCTTTTCCCGTGCCGGGAGCTGGTGGTTCTTGATCCCGCCGGGCTGCCAAGAGAAATGCAGCATTTTAGCGGTCTGGCACTCTTTTTTCTCCCCTTCAATACTTACCTACTATTGGTCCAGCCTCTTACCTAGTTTGCTGTTGGTGGTCTGCGTGGGCAGTGGGCTCCATAGGGAGAAAAGAAGGAGACAGGGCAGTCTGGGAAAAGACAAAATAAACGCACATATATATATATATTTTTTTTTTTTTTTTTACACACAGCCCCTACGCCACATATATACGCTTATATATACATACCTATATACATACATAGTTCTATTATATATATATATATATATATATATATATCTTCACTACTACCCCTTTCTCTATTAATTTATTTATTTATGCAAACACATTTTTTAATTAATTAATTATTTAATTAAAAGATTCTTTATGTAATGGTTTTAGGGAAGAGGAACCCTTATAGGGACTTACCTGAGTGTTGCAGAGCAGTATTTCCCTCTAACTTCTTTCCAGATTTGCTGCAGAGTTGCACAGGGATTTTCCACAGGAAAAGTTTGATTTTTAAATCTGGCGCCATTACGGCGCCCAAATGACGTTTTTCGCGCATGCGCAGATGCGCCCGAGTGTCCCCGCGCCATCTTGGATCAGGGCACAACACACCGAAGACACAGCGGTGTTTGCCCGACCCTGTACTGCGCATGGGCAATGCGGGGACGCGCCGGCTACCACGCCGCTCTGCTAATCGAACAACAAGGACCAGCATGCCTGCAACTGTAAGTCATATTTCATATTCTTTTATGGGACAACAAGAGCCAGCATGACCTGTCCCTATGAACCTCCATGCAGCGCACTGTACTTGGGAGATTACAGAAACAAACAGTAGGGACTATTGCCGGCCCCCCCCCCTGGCAGTAACAGACACACAAAAAAGGGGAAAGAGAAAATGAAGATAAAGGAGCCCACTGCGAAATAAAAGCTTCTTTAAAGCTTGTCACTTGCCGGAATTCTTGACGCCCCCTGAGACCACCAGAATGGGGGTTCCCTCCGTAGAAGCTCCTTTAGAGACTGTACAGGAGGGACTTCCAAACAGGAGAGGCTTGAACCTGCTGGGGCGATTGCGGTAAGAGGCTTTATTCATCTGTCATAGGAACATCCGTCCGTCCAACCTGTTCAGGTGAGGAAAAAAAGGAGAATACAGCGGGGGATCTCCCCTTCAACTTTATAGTTATCCAATCCTGTCAGGTTGTGGGGGCGGAGTCACAACCCAGTGTGTGCTGCCATGAAGGCGTCAGTAAAACGAATAGGAATGAGGCTGTGATCCGGGCAGGGACACAGCATCAACGGGACAGAGGGCCAGAATATGGGACTGTCCTGGCTAATCCGGGACAGTAGGCATGTCGCCCACTTAGGCCCAAACTTTTTGGATTTACTGAGCATGTGCAGTAAAACGAATAGGAATGATGCCTTGATCCAGCCAGGGACACAGCATCAACAGGACAGAGGGCTAAGATATGGGACTGTCCTGGCTAACCCGGGACAGTAGGCATATCGCCCACTTAGGCCCCCATCTCTGCAATTAATGCCTTCTTGTGTTACTGAGCATGTGCAGTAACTCAAATAATGTTGATGCTGTGATCCCGGGACACAGGGCGGGAGGGACAGAGGTGCAAGTTACAGGTGACTGATTTCCTCCAGATTGTGTCAGACCTCCTCCCATGACACTAGAGCAGACAACCTGGGGTGACAATACTGCTCCTCTAAAGATATAGTCCAGTGGGCGGTGTCACCCCAGGACAGGAAGTGTGTTACTGGCAGGATCACCAGGTTAGAATAAAGGTGAAAAAAAGCCTTACATTTTAAATAATATTGAAAATGGCTTTTAAAATTGTATTAGAATTTGGGTTTTAACCACTTGCCACCCTCCATATAGCAATATGACGTCGGCAAAGTGGTTGCGATAACCTGACCGGACGTCATATGACGTTGCAAGAATAGCAATCATTCTGACACACCGCAACTCCGATCTAGGTATAGCCTACCAATAGTGCCATTGAAAAATGCCTGCCAGTGCCAGTGATGCCTATCAGTGAAACCCAGTGCCATCAATGCCCATCAGTGCCGCCTATCAGTGCCCAGTAGTGCCTTATATCAGTGCCACCCATAAGTACCCACCAGTGTAGTGTAGCCTTTTTAGTGCCCATCAGAGTCACCTATCAGTGGCCAGTGGATTTTGAGTCTAACTCATGTTCGACTTGAGCATTGCCTGTTCGCCCATTCGCCAAACAGCGAACAATTTGGGGTGTTTGCGGCAAATTCGAAAAGCCACGGAACACCCTGTAAAAGTCTATGGGAGAAATCTAAATTGCTAATTTTAAAGGCTTATATGCAAGTTATTGTCGTAAAAAGTGTTTGGGGACCCGGGTCCTGCCCCAGGGGACATGTATCAATGCAAAAAACAAAGGAAAGTTTTAAAAACGGACGTTTTTTCAGGAGCAGTGATTTAATAATGCTTAAAGTAAAACAATAAAAGTATAATATTCCTTTAAATTTCGTACCTGGGGTGTGTGTATAGTATGCATGTAAAGGGGCGCATGTTTCCCGTGCTTAGAACTGTCCCTGCACTAAGTGTAATTTCTGAAGGAAAAAAAGTCATTTAAAATCACTTGCGGCTAATGAATTGTCGGCTCCCCGTAATACAGAGAACAGTCATTGAAAGTCATTCATAAAAAAAATGTAAAAAATGCGTGGGGGTCCCCCCAAATTCAATTACCAGGTCCTTCAGGTCTGGTATGGATTTTAAGGTGAACACCACACCAAATAAAAAAAAAAATGGCGTGGCGTTCCCCCCAAAAATTCATACCAGACCCTTTATCCAAGCACGCAACCTGGAAAAGAGGGGAGGACGAGAGAGCGCTCCCCCTCCTGAAATGTACCAGGCCACATGCCCTCAACCCATGTTGATGGGGACAAGGGCCTCACCCCCACGCATTTTTTTTATTTTTATCAATGACTGTTCTCTGTATTACGGGGAGCCGACAATTCATTATAGCCGCGAGTGATTTTAAATGACTTTAGGCATGTGGCCTGGTACATTTCAGGAGGGGGAGCGCTCTCTCGTCCTCCCCTCTTTTCCAGGTTGCGTGCTTGGATAAAGGGTCTGGTATGAATTTTTGGGGGGAACGCCACGCCATTTTTTTTTTAATTTGGTGTGGAGTTCCCCTTAAAATCCATACCAGACCTGAAGGCCTGGTAATTGAATTTGGGGGGACCCCCACGCATTTTTTTATATTTTTTATCAATGACTTTCAATGACTGTTCTCTGTATTACGGGGAGCCGACAATTATTTATAGCCGCGAGTAGTTTTAAATGACTTTTTTTCCTTCAGAAATTACACTTTGTGCAGGGACAGTTCTAAGCACGGAAAAACATGTGCCCCTTTACAGGCATACTATATAGACACCCCCCAGGTACGAAATTTAAGGGAATATTTCACTTTTATTGTTTCACTTTAAGCATTATTATAATCACTGCTCCCGAAAAAACGGCCGCTTTTAAAACTTTTTTTTGCATTGATACATGTCCCCTGGGGCAGGACCGGTCCCCAAACACTTTTTATGACAACAACTTGCATATAAGCCTTTAAAATTAGCACTTTAGATTTTTCATGTTCGAGTCCCATAGACTTTAACAGTGTTTGGATGTTCGAACAAATGTATTGCCTGTTCGCATGTTTTGATGCAAACCGAACTGGGGGGTGTTCGGCTCATCCCTAGTGCCCACCAGTGCTCCCTATGAGTGCCTATCAGTGCCGCATATCAGTGCCACCTATCAGTGCCCATCGTCAGTGCCCATCAGTGCCACCTCATCGGTGCCGCCTTATCAGTGCCCATCAATGAAGGAGAAAACGTACTTATTTACAACATTTTTATAACAAAAACAAAGAAAAACTAAATTTTATGCAACATTTTCTGTTTTTTTTATTCGTTTAGCAAAAAATAAAGACCACAGAGGTGATCAAATACCACTAAAAGAAAACTCTATTTGTGGGAACAAAATGATAAAAATGTAGTTTGGGTACAGTGTAGCATGACCGCGCAATAGTCATTTAAAAAGTGACAGCGCTAAAAGCTAAAAATTGGCCTGGGCAGGAAGGGGAGGAAGTGCCCGGGATCGAAGGGGTTAAAGAACTTACAGAGTTTTCTGCTGGGCCCTTCGCTCACAATTGGCTTTGGGGGGGGGGGGGGTCCTGCACCGTTAGCCCCCCCCCTTGGCACGGTGTAGAGCATGACACAAATCCTTCAGCGCCGTAAAAAATGATCTGTGACAAAATAACATTTTTATGTTTACACGGCTTCATCTCCGCCATAAATCTCCCATCGCAGGTGAGCGCCAGTCGCGGCGCCGTGTCTGCGACGTCGCCCCCCTCTATATCATCCTCTCTTGTTATCCGCCAAAAGTCGACCGCGCCAAAAAAGTTTACAAAAGCCGTGAATCTCTCCCTGCTCCAAGCCCGCGCCTTTTTATTTCCTGCCGTAAACAATATAATTCCTCGGTTATGCGTCAGTAATTCACCATCAGCGCGACTTTATGCGGGACGGCGTCTTTTTTTTGGCAGGACCGGTAAGTCTCTGTCTAAACATTCCATAAATAATTCGCGATAAAAAGACATCGCCCTAAAGGGCAAATGCGTCAACGTTTTTATGGCGAACGCCATCCGTCAAGCCTTCGCCGCCAGAGATCTTTCACTCTTCAATTTCATGTTGGCTCTCTTGGCTGATGGGATTACTCCCGCTCCATCACCGGCACTCGGGGCCAAGCCGTTCTTCACGTGGCGGTGCGTCCCGCCCGCCCGCCTGCCGCGCTCATGTGACGGAGAGGAGATCTAATCAAACATAAGGCGGCGTGTATCCATCCGTATGTGTCCGCACAATTCCCGCAGAATTATTCCTCTTATGTTATAATATCCCTCAATCTGTAAGATTATCAGGTGATCGGACAGCGCAGGCTAACCGAACGATTAACCCCTTCAGTACCGGCACTGTCACCCCTCCCTGCCCAGGCCGATGTTCAGCTTTCAGCACTGTCACCCCTCCCTGCCCAGGCCGATGTTCAGCTTTCAGCGCCGTCGCACTTTAAATTGACAATTGCGCATTCATGCAGCACTGTACCCAGATTACATTTTTATCATTTTTTTTTTTTTACACGGATAGCGGTTTCTTTTGGTGGTATTTAATCACCACAGGGGGGAGGGGGTCTTTATTTTTCAGCAAATGAAAAAGGACCAAAAAATTTGCAAAACAAACTTTTTTTTAGATTTCGTAAAAATGTTTGCAAAATAATTTTTCTTCTTCACTGATGTGCAGTGATGAGGCTGCACTAATGGGCACTGAAAGGCAGCACTAGTGGGCACTGATAGGTGGCACTGATAGGCAGCACTGATGAGGCAGCACTGTTGGGCACTGATATGCTGCACTAATGGGCACTGAAAGACTGCACTGGTAGGCTCCACTGATGGGCACTGATGAGGCTGCACTGATGAGGCAGCACTGTTGGGCACTGATATGCTGCACTGATGGGCATTGATAGGCTGCACTGATGGGCACTGATAGGCTGCACTGATGGGCACTGAAAGGCTGCACTGATGGGCACTGATAGGCTGCACTGATATGCAGCACTGATGGGCACTGATAGGCTGCACTGATGGGCACTGATGAGGCTGCACTGACGAGGCTGCACTGATGGGCACTGATGAGGCTGCACTGATGGGCACTGATAGGCTGCACTGATGGGCACTGATGAGGCTGCACTGATATGCTGCACTGATGCGGCTGCACATATTTTTGCCACCCAAATGCATTATTTTATATATATCTACTAGGACCCCAGGTCCTTTTCCATCCTAGATCCCCCCATTCTATAGATTGTATTCGTATTTTTGGCGCCCAAATGCATTATTTTACATTTTTGTACATTGAACCTCATTTGCCATGTAGTTGCCCACCACATTCATTTGTTCAGATCTTCTTGGAAGGTTTTCACATCCTGCGGAGAAGTTATTGCCCTGCTTAGCTTAGTATCGTCCGCAAATACAGAGATTGAACTGTTTCCCCCATCCCCATCCTCCAGATCATTTATCAACAAATTAAATAGGATTGGTCCCAGCACAGAACCCTGGGGGACCCCACTACTCACCCCCCGACCGTTCCGAGTACTTCCCATTCATCACCACCCTCTGAACTCCTTGTAGCCAGTTTTCCATCCATGTACTCACCCTATGGTCCATCATTCCATGTACTCACCCTATGGTCCATGCCAACACACCTTATTAGGTACACCTCGCTAGTAGCGGGTTGGACCCCCTTTGGCCTTCATTCTTGGTGGTGTAGATACAACAAGGTGTTGGAAACGTTCCTCAGAGATTCTGCTCCATAGTGTAATGACAACATCGCACAGTTGCTGCAGATTTGTCAGCTGCACATCCATGATGCCAATCACATGTTCCACCACATCCCAAAGGCGCTCTATTGGATGAGATGTGGTGAGTGTGGAGCCCATTGGAGGACAGGGACCTCATTGTCCTGTGGTGAGATGATTGGAGCTTTGTGACATGTTGCATTATCCTGCTGGAAGGAGCCATCAGAAGATGGGGATACCCCATCCCCCACACCATTACACCCCCACCACCAGCCTGAACCGGTGATACCCCATCCCCCACACCATTACCCCCCACCACCAGCCTGAACCGGTGATATCCCATCCCCCACACCATTACACCCCCACCACCAGCCTGAACCGGTGATACCCCCATCCCCCACACCATTACACCCCCACCACCAGCCTGAACCGGTGATACCCCATCCCCCACACCATTACACCCCCACCACCAGCCTGAACCGGTGATACCCCATCCCCCACACCATTACACCCCCACCACCAGCCTGAACCGGTGATATCCCATCCCCCACACCATTACACCCCCACCACCAGCCTGAACCGGTGATACCCCATCCCCCACACCATTACACCCCCCACCACCAGCCTGAACCGGTGATACCCCATCCCCCACACCATTACACCCCCACCACCAGCCTGAACCGGTGATATCCCATCCCCCACACCATTACACCCCCACCACCAGCCTGAACCGGTGATATCCCATCCCCCACACCATTACACCCCACCACCAGCCTGAACCGGTGATACCCCATCCCCCATCCCCCCCACACCATTACACCCCCACCACCAGCCTGAACCGGTGATACCCCATCCCCCACACCATTACACCCCCACCACCAGCCTGAACCGGTGATACCCCATCCCCCACACCATTACACCCCCACCACCAGCCTGAACCGGTGATACCCCATCCCCCACACCATTACACCCCCACCACCAGCCTGAACCGGTGATACCCCATCCCCCACACCATTACACCCCCACCACCAGCCTGAACCGGTGATACCCCATCCCCCCACACCATTACACCCCCACCACCAGCCTGAACCGGTGATACCCCATCCCCCACACCATTACACCCCCACCACAGCCTGAACCGGTGATACCCCATCCCCCACACCATTACACCCCCACCACCAGCCTGAACCGGTGATACCCCATCCCCCACACCATTACACCCCCACCACCAGCCTGAACCGGTGATACCCCATCCCCCACACCATTACCCCCCCACCACCAGCCTGAACCGGTGATACCCCATCCCCCCACACCATTACACCCCCCCACCACCAGCCTGAACCGGTGATACCCCACCCCCCACACCATTACACCCCCACCACCAGCCTGAACCGGTGATACCCCATCCCCCACACCATTACACCCCCACCACCAGCCTGAACCGGTGATACCCCATCCCCCACACCATTACACCCCCACCACCAGCCTGAACCGGTGATACCCCATCCCCCACACACCATTACACCCCCACCACCAGCCTGAACCGGTGATATCCCATCCCCCACACCATTACACACCCCCACCACCAGCCTGAACCGGTGATACCCCATCCCCCACACCATTACACCCCCACCACCAGCCTGAACCGGTGATACCCCATCCCCCACACCATTACACCCCCACCACCAGCCTGAACCGGTGATATCCCATCCCCCACACCATACACCCCCCCCACCCACCACCCTGAACCGGTGATACCCCATCCCCCACACCATTACACCCCCACCACCAGCCTGAACCGGTGATACCCCATCCCCCACACCATTACACCCCCACCACCAGCCTGAACCGGTGATACCCCATCCCCCACACCATTACACCCCCACCACCAGCCTGAACCGGTGATACCCCATCACCCCCCCCCACACCATTACACCCCCCCCACCAGCCTGAACCGGTGATACCCCATCCCCCACACCATTACACCCCCACCACCAGCCTGAACCGGTGATACCCCATCCCCCACACCATTACACCCCCACCACCAGCCTGAACCGGTGATACCCCATCCCCCACACCATTACACCCCCACCACCAGCCTGAACCGGTGATACCCCATCCCCCACACCATTACACCCCCACCACCAGCCTGAACCGGTGATACCCCATCCCCCACACCATTACACCCCCACCACCAGCCTGAACCGGTGATACCCCATCCCCCACACCATTACACCCCCACCACCAGCCTGAACCGGTGATACCCCATCCCCCACACCATTACACCCCCACCACCAGCCTGAACCGGTGATACCCCATCCCCCACACCATTACACCCCCACCACCAGCCTGAACCGGTGATACCCCATCCCCCACACCATTACACCCCCACCACCAGCCTGAACCGGTGATACCCCCATCCCCCACACCATTACACACCCCACCACCAGCCTGAACCGGTGATACCCCATCCCCCACACCATTACACCCCCCACCACCAGCCTGAACCGGTGATACCCCATCCCCCACACCATTACACCCCCACCACCAGCCTGAACCGGTGATCCCCCATCCCCCACACCATTACACCCCATCACCACCAGCCTGAACCGGTGATACCCCATCCCCCACACCATTACACCCCCACCACCAGCCTGAACCGGTGATACCCCATCCCCCATCCCCCACACCATTACACCCCCCACCACCAGCCTGAACCGGTGATACCCCATCCCCCACACCATTACACCCCCCACCACCAGCCTGAACCGGTGATACCCCATCCCCCACACCATTACACCCCCACCACCAGCCTGAACCGGTGATACCCCATCCCCCACACCATTACACCCCCACCACCAGCCTGAACCGGTGATACCCCATCCCCCACACCATTACACCCCCACCACCAGCCTGAACCGGTGATACCCCATCCCCCACACCATTACACCCCCACCACCAGCCTGAACCGGTGATACCCCATCCCCCACACCATTACACCCCCACCACCAGCCTGAACCGGTGATACCCCATCCCCCACACCATTACACCCCCACCACCAGCCTGAACCGGTGATACCCCATCCCCCACACCATTACACCCCCACCACCAGCCTGAACCGGTGATACCCCATCCCCCACACCATTACACCCCCCCCACCACCAGCCTGAACCGGTGATACCCCATCCCCCACACCATTACACCCCCACCACCAGCCTGAACCGGTGATATCCCATCCCCCACACCATTACACCCCCACCACCAGCCTGAACCGGTGATACCCCATCCCCCACACCATTACACCCCCACCACCAGCCTGAACCGGTGATACCCCATCCCCCACACCATTACACCCCCACCACCAGCCTGAACCGGTGATATCCCATCCCCCACACCATTACACCCCCCACCACCAGCCTGAACCGGTGATACCCCATCCCCCACACCATTACACCCCCACCACCAGCCTGAACCGGTGATACCCCATCCCCCACACCATTACACCCCCACCACCAGCCTGAACCGGTGATACCCCATCCCCCACACCATTACACCCCCACCACCAGCCTGAACCGGTGATATCCCATCCCCCACACCATTACACCCCCACCACCAGCCTGAACCGGTGATACCCCATCCCCCACACCATTACACCCCCCCACCACCAGCCTGAACCGGTGATACCCCCCCCCCCCACACCATTACACCCCCACCACCAGCCTGAACCGGTGATACCCCATCCCCCACACCATTACACCCCCACCACCAGCCTGAACCGGTGATACCCCATCCCCCACACCATTACACCCCCACCACCAGCCTGAACCGGTGATACCCCATCCCCCACACCATTACACCCCCACCACCAGCCTGAACCGGTGATACCCCATCCCCCCACACCATTACACCCCCACCACCAGCCTGAACCGGTGATACCCCATCCCCCACACCATTACCCCCCCCACCACCAGCCTGAACCGGTGATACCCCATCCCCCACACCATTACACCCCCCCACCACCAGCCTGAACCGGTGATACCCCATCCCCCTACACCATTACACCCCCCACCACCAGCCTGAACCGGTGATATCCCATCCCCCACACCATTACACCCCCACCACCAGCCTGAACCGGTGATACCCCATCCCCCACACCATTACACCCCCCCACCACCAGCCTGAACCGGTGATACCCCATCCCCCACACCATTACACCCCCACCACCAGCCTGAACCGGTGATATCCCATCCCCCACACCATTACACCCCCACCACCAGCCTGAACCGGTGATACCCCATCCCCCACACCATTACACCCCCACCACCAGCCTGAACCGGTGATACCCCATCCCCCATCCCCCACACCATTACACCCCCACCACCAGCCTGAACCGGTGATACCCCATCCCCCACACCATTACACCCCCACCACCAGCCTGAACCGGTGATACCCCCCCCCCACACCATTACACCCCCACCACCAGCCTGAACCGGTGATACCCCATCCCCCACACCATTACACCCCCACCACCAGCCTGAACCGGTGATACCCCATCCCCCACACCATTACACCCCCACCACCAGCCTGAACCGGTGATACCCCATCCCCCACACCATTACACCCCCCACCACCAGCCTGAACCGGTGATACCCCATCCCCCACACCATTACACCCCCACCACCAGCCTGAACCGGTGATATCCCATCCCCCACACCATTACACCCCCCACCACCAGCCTGAACCGGTGATACCCCATCCCCCACACCATTACACCCCCACCACCAGCCTGAACCGGTGATACCCCATCCCCCACACCATTACACCCCCACCACCAGCCTGAACCGGTGATACCCCATCCCCCACACCATTACACCCCCACCACCAGCCTGAACCGGTGATACCCCACCCCCCACACCATTACACCCCCACCACCAGCCTGAACCGGTGATACCCCATCCCCCACACCATTACACCCCCACCACCAGCCTGAACCGGTGATATCCCATCCCCCACACCATTACACCCCCACCACCAGCCTGAACCGGTGATACCCCATCCCCCACACCATTACACCCCCACCACCAGCCTGAACCGGTGATACCCCATCCCCCACACCATTACACCCCCACCACCAGCCTGAACCGGTGATACCCCATCCCCCACACCATTACACCCCCACCACCAGCCTGAACCGGTGATATCCCATCCCCCCACACCATTACACCCCCACCACCAGCCTGAACCGGTGATACCCCATCCCCCCCCCACACCATTACACCCCCCACCAGCCTGAACCGGTGATACCCCATCCCCCACACCATTACACCCCCCACCACCAGCCTGAACCGGTGTTACCCCATCCCCCACACCATTACACCCCCACCACCAGCCTGAACCGGTGATACCCCATCCCCCACACCATTACACCCCCCCACCAGCCTGAACCGGTGATACCCCATCCCCCACACCATTACACCCCCACCACCAGCCAGAACCGGTGATATCCCATCCCCCCACACCATTACACCCCCACCACCAGCCTTAACCAGTGATACCCCATCCCCCCCACCATTACACCCCCACCACCAGCCTGAACCGGTGATACCCCATCCCCCACACCATTACACCCCCACCACCAGCCAGAACCGGTGATATCCCATCCCCCACACCATTACACCCCCACCACCAGCCTTAACCGGTGATACCCCATCCCCCACACCATTACACCCCCACCACCAGCCTGAACCGGTGATACCCCATCCCCCACACCATTACACCCCCACCACCAGCCTGAACCGGTGATACCCCATCCCCCACACCATTACACCCCCACCACCAGCCTGAACCGGTGATACCCCATCCCCCACACCATTACACCCCCACCACCAGCCTGAACCGGTGATACAAGGCAGGATGGATCCATGCACCAAACTCTGACCCCACCATCTGAATGTCGGAGCTGAAATCCAGACTCATCAAATCAGGCAAAGTTTCTCCAATCTTCTATTGTCCAGTTTTGGTGATCCTGTGCCAATTGTAGCCTCAGTTTCCTGTTCTCAGCTGACAGGAGTAGTGCCCGGTGTGGTCTTCTGCTGCTGTAGCCCAACTGCTTCAAGGTTGGATGTGTTGTGCGTTCAGAGATGGTATTCTGCATACCTTGGGTGTAACGAGAGGTTATTTGAGTTACTGTTGCCTTTCTATCATCTGGAACCAGTCTGCCCATTCTCCTCTGACCTCAACAAGGCATTTTCCTCCACACAACTGCCGCTCACTGGATATTTTCTCTTTTTTCCCACCATTCTCTGTAAATCCCGAGAGATGGTTGTGTGTGAAAATCCCAGAAATACTCAGACCGGCCCGTCTGCCACCATTAAAACTATCCCCTATTTTGTAAATGCTATAACTTTTGCGCAAACCAATCAATAATCGCTTATTGCGATTTTTTTTACCAAAAATATGTAGAAGAATACGTATCGGCCTAAAACTGAGGAAAAATAATGTTTATTTATATATTTTTGGGGATATTTATTATAGCAAAAAGTAAAAAATAATGCGTTTTTTTCCAAATCGTTGCTCGTTTCTTGTTTATAGCGCAAAATATAAAAACCGCAGGGGCGATCAAATACCACCAAAAGAAAGCTCTATTTGTGGGGAAAAAAAGGACGTCAATTTTTGTTTGGGAGCCACGTCGCACGACCGCGCAATTGTCAGCTAAAGCGACGCAGTGCCGAATCGCAAGAAGTGGTCTGGTCTTAAGCCAGCAAAATGGTTCCCGGGGGGCTGAAAGTGGTTAAACAAGTTGTCTTCACCACGTCTAGATGTCTAAATGCATTGAGTTGCTGCTGCAGTGTGATTGGCTGATTAGCGATTTGTGTTACAAAGCAACTGAACAGCTGTACCTAATAAAGTGTCCGGTGAGTGTAGTTACATTGTTACAGATTGCCATGGTTCCATTGCTATATAGTAGTTACATTGTTACAGATTGCCATGGTTCCATTGCTGCGTAGTAGTTACATTGTTACAGATTGCCATGGTTCCATTGCTGTATAGTAGTTACATTGTTACAGATTGCCATGGTTCCATTGCTGTATAGTAGTTACATTGTTACAGATTGCCATGGTTCCATTGCTGTGTAGTAGTTACATTGTTACAGATTGCCAAGGTTCCATTGCTGCGTAGTAGTTACATTGTTACAGATTGCCATGGTTCCATTGCTGTATAGTAGTTACATTGTTACAGATTGCCATGGTTCCATTGCTGTATAGTAGTTACATTGTTACAGATTGCCATGGTTCCATTGCTGTGTAGTAGTTACATTGTTACAGATTGCCAAGGTTCCATTGCTGTGTAGTAGTTACATTGTTACAGATTGCCATGGTTCCATTGCTGTGTAGTAGTTACATTGTTACAGATTGCCATGGTTCCATTGCTGTATAGTAGTTACATTGTTACAGATTGCCATGGTTCCATTGCTGCGTAGTAGTTACATTGTTACAGATTGCCATGGTCCCATTGCTGTATAGTAGTTACATTGTTACAGATTGCCATGGTTCCATTGCTGTATAGTAGTTACATTGTTACAGATTGCCATGGTTCCATTGCTGTATAGTAGTTACATTGTTACAGATTGCCATGGTTCCATTGCTGTGTAGTAGTTACATTGTTACAGATTGCCATGGTTCCATTGCTGTATAGTAGTTACATTGTTACAGATTGCCATGGTTCTGTTGCTGTGTAGTAGTTACATTGTTACAGATTGCCATGGTTCCATTGCTGTGTAGTAGTTACATTGTTACAGATTGCCATGGTTCCGTTGCTGTGTAGTAGTTACATTGTTACAGATTGCCATGGTTCCATTGCTGTATAGTAGTTACATTGTTACAGATTGCCATGGTTCCATTGCTGTGTAGTAGTTACATTGTTACAGATTGCCATGGTCCCATTGCTGTATAGTAGTTACATTGTTACAGATTGCCATGGTTCCATTGCTGTATAGTAGTTACATTGTTACAGATTGCCATGGTTCCATTGCTGTATAGTAGTTACATTGTTACAGATTGCCATGGTTCCATTGCTGTGTAGTAGTTACATTGTTACAGATTGCCATGGTTCCATTGCTGTATAGTAGTTACATTGTTACAGATTGCCATGGTTCCATTGCTGTATAGTAGTTACATTGTTACAGATTGCCATGGTTCCGTTGCTGTGTAGTAGTTACATTGTTACAGATTGCCATGGTTCCATTGCTGTGTAGTAGTTACATTGTTACATAGTTAGTCGGGTGGAGAAAAGCCGCGGCCCGCGTCGTTCGGCCGATCTCTCCCTTTCTCCTGGATTAGGAGCGTCAGCGACTTTCCTTTGCAGGGAAGTACACGGGGAGCGTCCTATTGGTGGGTAGAGAGGAACCCTCCCTGTAACCCCAACACTAACCCTCCCTGTAACCCCAACACTAACCCGTCCCTGTAACCCCAACACTAACCTCCCTGTAACCCAACACTAACCCTCCCTGTAACCCCAACACTAACCCTCCCTGTAACCCCAACACTAACCCCTCCCACCCCCCCCCAACCCCTGTAACCCCAACACTGACCCTCCCTGTAACCCAACACTAACCCTCCCTGTAACCCAACACTAATCCTCCCTGTAACCCCAACCCTAACCCTCCCTGTAACCCAACACTAACCCTCCCTGTAACCCAACACTAACCCTCCCTGTAACCCCAACACTAACCCTCCCTGTAACCCAACACTAACCCTCCCTGTAACCCCAACACTAACCCTCCCTGTAACACAACACTAACCCTCCCTGTAACCCCAACACTAACCCTCCCTGTAACCCAACACTAACCCTCCCTGTAACCCCAACACTAACCCTCCCTGTAACCCCAACACTAACCCTCCCTGTAACCCAACACTAACCCTCCCTGTAACCCCAACACTAACCCTCCCTGTAACCCCAACACTAACCCTCCCTGTAACCCCAACACTAACCCTCCCTGTAACCCCAACACTAACCCTCCTGTAACCCCAACACTAACCCTCCCTGTAACCCCAACACTAACCCTCCCTGTAACCCCAACACTAACCCTCCCTGTAACCCCAACACTAACCCTCCCTGTAACCCCAACACTAACCCTCCCTGTAACCCCAACACTAACCCTCCCTGTAACCCCAACACTAACCCTCCTGTAACCCCAACACTAACCCTCCCTGTAACCCCAACACTAACACTCCCTGTAACCCCAACACTAACCCTCCCTGTAACCCCAACACTAACCCCCCTGTAACCCCAACACTAACCCTCCCTGTAACCCCAACACTAACCCTCCCTGTAACCCTAAACACTAACCCTCCCTGTAACCCTAACCCTCCCTGTAACCCCAACACTAACCCTCCCTGTAACCCCTAACACTAACCCTCCCTGTAACCCCAACACTAACCCTCCCTGTAACCCCAACACTAACCCTCCCTGTAACCCAACACTAACCTCCCTGTAACCCCAACACTAACCCTCCCTGTAACCCCAACACTAACCCTCCCTGTACCCCAACACTAACCCTCCCTGTAACCCCAACACTAACCCTCCCTGTAACCCCAACACTAACCCTCCCTGTAACCCCAACACTAACCCTCCCTGTAACCCAACACTAACCCTCCCTGTAACCCAACACTAATCCTCCCTGTAATCCCAACACTAACCCTCCCTGTAACCCCCCCACAACACTAACCCAACACTAACCCTCCCTGTAACCCCAACACTAACACTAACACTAACCCTCCCTGTAACCCCAACACTAACCCTCCCTGTAACCCCAACACTAACCCTCCCTGTAACCCCAACACTAACCCTCCCTGTAACCCCAACACTAACCCTCCCTGTAACCCAACACTAACCCTCCTGTAACCCCAACACTAAACCTTCCTGTAACCCAACACTAACCCTCCCTGTAACCCGAACACTAACCCTCCCTGTAACCCAACACTAACCCTCCCTGTAACCCTAACACTAACCCTCCCTGTAACCCTAACACTAACCCTCCCTGTAACCCAACACTAACCCTCCCTGTAACCCAAACACTAACCCTCCCTGTAACCCCAACACTAACCCTCCCTGTAACCCCAACACTAACCCTCCCTGTAACCCAACACTAACCCTCCCTGTAACCCCAACACTAACCTCCCTGTAACCCAACACTAACCCTCCCTGTAAACCCAACACTAACCCTCCCTGTAACCCCAACACTAACCCTCCCTGTAACCCCAACACTAACCCTCCCTGTAACCCCAACACTAACCCTCCCTGTAACCCCAACACTAACCTCCCTGTAACCCCAACACTAACCCTCCCTGTAACCCAACACTAACCCTCCCTGTAACCCAACACTAACCCTCCCTGTAACCCTAACACTAACCCTCCCTGTAACCCCAACACTAACCCTCCCTGTAACCCCAACACTAACCCTCCCTGTAACCCAACACTAACCCTCCCTGTAACCCAACACTAACCCTCCCTGTAACCCCAACACTAACCCTCCCTGTAACCCAACACTAACCCTCCCTGTAACCCCAACACTAACCCTCCCTGTAACCCAACACTAACCCTCCCTGTAACCCCAACACTAACCCTCCCTGTAACCCTAACCCTCTCTGTAACCCCAACACTAACCCTCCCTGTAACCCCAACACTAACCCTCCCTGTAACCCCAACACTAACCCTCCCTGTAACCCCAACACTAACCCTCCCTGTAACCCCAACACTAACCCTCCCTGTAACCCAACACTAACCCTCCCTGTAACCCCAACACTGTCCCTCCCTGTAACCCCAACACTAACCCTCCCTGTAACCCCAACACTAACCCTCCCTGTAACCCAAACACTAACCCTCCCTCATCATCATCCTCCTCATCCATCTCATCATCCTCATCCTCATCCTCATCATCCTCATCCTCATCCTCTCATCCTCATCCTCATCCTCATCTCATCCTCATCCTCATCATCCTCATCATCCTCATCTCATCCTCATCTCATCCTCATCCTCCTCATCCTCATCCTCATCCATCTCATCATCCTCATCATCTCTCTCATCCTCATCCTCATCCTCATCATCCTCATCTCATCCTCATCATCTCATCTCATCATCTCATCCTCTCATCCTCATCTCATCCTCATCATCCTCATCCTCATCCTCATCCTCATCTCATCCTCTCTCATCCTCATCCTCATCATCCTCATCTCATCATCTCATCTCATCATCCATCATCATCCTCATCCTCATCCTCATCCTCATCATCATCCTCATCCTCATCTCATCTCATCCTCATCATCCTCATCTCATCCCATCATCCTCTCTCATCATCCTCATCCTCCTCATCCTCATCCTCATCCTCATCCATCCATCCTCATCCTCATCCTCATCATCCTCATCATCCTCATCATCCTCATCCTCATCATCCTCATCCTCATCTATCCTCATCCTCATCCATCATCCTCATCCTCATCCATCATCATCCTCATCCTCATCATCCTCATCCTCATCATCCTCATCCTCATCCATATCCTCATCCTCATCCTCATCCTCATCCTCATCATCATCATCATCCTCATCATCCTCATCTCATCTCTATCCTCATCCATCCTCATCCTCATCATCCTCATCCTCTCATCATCCTCATCCTCATCATCCTCATCCTCATCTCATCCTCATCCTCATCTCCTCATCCTCATCATCATCATCATCTCATCCCATCTCATCATCATCCTCATCCTCATCCTCATCCTCATCATCCTCATCCATCTCATCCTCATCATCTCATCCTCATCCTCATCCTCATCTCATCCTCATCATCATCCTCATCATCCTCCTCATCCTCATCCTCATCCTCATCTCATCCTCATCTCATCCATCATCATCCTCATCTCATCCTCATCCTCATCCTCATCATCCTCATCTCATCCTCATCATCCTCATCCTCTCATCCTCATCATCATCATCCCATCATCCATCATCCTCATCTCATCCTCATCTCTCATCCTCATCTCATCTCATCATCTCATCTCATCATCCTCATCCTCATCCCATCCTCATCCTCATCCTCATCATCCTCATCATCCTCATCCTCATCCTCATCTCATCCATCATCCTCATCTCATCATCATCCTCATCATCTCATCATCCTCATCATCATCCTCATATCCCATCATCCTCATCCCTCATCATCCTCATCATCTCATCATCTCTCATCCTCATCCTCATCCTCATCATCATCATCTCATCCTCATCCTCATCCTCATCATCCTCATCCATCCCATCATCTCATCCATCATCCTCATCTCATCATCCTCCTCCTCATCATCCATCATCATCATCATCATCTCATCATCATCATCCTCATCCTCATCCTCATCTCATCCTCATCCTCATCATCCATCTCATCCTCATCATCCTCATCCTCCTCATCATCCTCATCTCATCCTCATCCTCATCCTCATCATCCTCATCCTCTCATCCCATCATCTCATCATCTCATCCTCATCTCATCTCATCCTCATCCATCATCCTCATCATCATCCATCCATCATCTCATCCTCATCCTCATCTCTCTATCTCATCTCCTCATCATCATCTCATCCTCATCCTCATCATCCTCATCCTCATCCTCATCATCCTCATCCATCCTCCTCATCCTCATCCTCA
>CM053030.1:530679451-530705168 GCA_028564925.1 Lithobates sylvaticus
AAAAAAAAAAAAAAAAAAAAAAAAAAAAAAAAAAAAAAAAAAAAAAAAAAAAAAAAAAAAAAAAAAAAAAAAAAAAAAAAAAAAAAAAAAAAAAAAAAAAAAAAAAAAAAAAAAAAAAAAAAAAAAAAAAAAAAAAAAAAAAAAAAAAAAAAAAAAAAAAAAAAAAAAAAAAAAAAAAAAAAAAAAAAAAAAAAAAAAAAAAAAAAAAAAAAAAAAAAAAAAAAAAAAAAAAAAAAAAAAAAAAAAAAAAAAAAAAAAAAAAAAAAAAAAAAAAAAAAAAAAAAAAAAAAAAAAAAAAAAAAAAAAAAAAAAAAAAAAAAAAAAAAAAAAAAAAAAAAAAAAAAAAAAAAAAAAAAAAAAAAAAAAAAAAAAAAAAAAAAAAAAAAAAAAAAAAAAAAAAAAAAAAAAAAAAAAAAAAAAAAAAAAAAAAAAAAAAAAAAAAAAAAAAAAAAAAAAAAAAAAAAAAAAAAAAAAAAAAAAAAAAAAAAAAAAAAAAAAAAAAAAAAAAAAAAAAAAAAAAAAAAAAAAAAAAAAAAAAAAAAAAAAAAAAAATAAAAAAAAAAAAAAATAAAAAAAAAAAAAAAAAAAATAAAATAACCTAGGATTTTACACTATGGAAGCGTTTATGTATGAAGTCACGTGATAGGTGGCGATACGCGTAGGAATACTAGGACTGTTTTTGACACCGGAAGTGACGTCCGAAGTACGAGCGCGGCGCTCGTTTTGTTTTGCATGTTTTTTCAGATTTTATGTGAGTACCCATGTTGCCCTTTTAATTTATTCAATAAATAAGTTTGACATACTTCACTATCTGGGGCTCCTTCCTCTCCCCTTTATGATCTATGTGACTTACTGTGGGAGAATCCAGTGGAAACCGTAGCTGTGTAGATCCAGCGTGGTATGCCAAGTACAGGATACAACGCTCTGGATATACATATTACAGCAGTAAGGTAAGGAGCCATTGGTGTTTGCAGGCACTTTGGAGACACAGGATCACCCAGTCACTTATTTAAGCCACTCAGCATTATTCTTCACCGACTTTAATTCATTTTTTTGATTTTGATTTTGCAATTTTTTGCATTTTGATTTTGCAACTTCTTGCACTGTTTGCATTCACGGACTTGATTTATATTTTTACAATTGCACTTTTTTACGCACCTTCATTTGGATAGAAGACTTTATTCACATGGATGCTTATTGCTTATTTTGCACTTTATGCTTTATAATTTAGCACAGTGAATTTTATTCTCATTTTATTGAAATTTTTAAGTGGTTTTATGTAACTTAGCTACGGCACATATGCACTTTATTTTATGCTAGCGCGTTTACCGTATATACTCGAGTATAAGCCGACCCGAATATAAGCCGAGGCCGCTAATTTTACCACAAAAATCTGGGAAAACGTATTGACTCGAGTATAAGACTAGGGTGAGAAATGCGCAGCTACTTTAACCACTTGCCGACCGGCGCACGACGATATACGTCGACAGAATGGCACGTACAGGCAGGAGGGCGTATATATACGTCCCTCCTTTAGCCTGTCCGTGCCATCGGGACCCCCGTGAGTCCAGCCGCGGTCCCCGCAGACTCGATCGCCGCGGGGACTCCCGCGATCGTCTCACGGAGCGGCTGAACGGGAGATGCCGAGATAAACAGCATCTCCCCGTTCTGCCTAGCAACTAGTGACGCCGATCTCTGCTCCCTGTGATTGGAGCAGAGATCAGCATTCACTAGCTGACAGCCACGCCCCCCCACAGTAAAAACCCCCCCCCCCCCTAGGTATACTTAACTCTTTCACTGCCCCCTTGTGGTTAACCCCTTCACTGCCAGTGTCATTTATACAGAAATCAATGCATTTAAATGCATTAATTGCTGTAAAAATGACAATGGTCCCAAAAATTTGTCAAAAATGTCCGATGTGTCCGCCATAATGTCGCAGTCACAAAAAAAATCGCAGATCTCCGCCATTAATAATAAAAAAAAAAAATTATTAATAAAAAGCTATAAAACTATCCCCTATCTTGTAAACGCTATAACTTCTGCGCAAACCGATCAATAATCGCTTATTGCGATTTTTTTTTACCAAAAATATGTAGAAGAATACGTATCGGCCTAAACTGAGGAAAAAAAATGTTTTTTTATATATTTTTTGGGGATATTTATTATAGCAAAAAATAAAAAATAATGCATTTTTTTCAAAATTGTCGCTCTATTTTTGTTTATAGCGCAAAAAATAAAAACCGCAGGGGCGATCAAATACCACCAAAAGAAAGCTCTATTTTGTGGGAAAAAAAGTACGTCAATTTTGTTTGGGAGCCACGTCGCACGACCGCGCAATTGTCAGTTAAAGCGACGCAGTGCCAAATCGCAAAAAGGGGCCTGGTCCTTTGGCTGCAAATTGGTCCGGGGCTGAAAGTGGTTAAGTGGAAAAGACGGTCAACAATGTCCATTTGCAGCCTCACTGTGCCCATTTTCAGCCATAGGCCCCCCGAACTTCAAACTAGTTAAGGGTTCCTAGATGCCCCCCTAGCTGCAGCCAAAATTTGGGGTCTCTGAACCCAAAGGGTCCCGAAATGACATTGCTGCAGATGGACACAGTTGACCGAATTTGGGGGCCACTTGGTGCTGCTAGGAACCCTAAATATAGATATATTGTAGTGCTAGTTCCACTGGGTTTGCACACCAAATTTGGTGTCCCTAGCCCCAAGTGGCCCCGAGATACGGGGCCCCAAAATCGGGTCAGAAAATGTCAAGCACTTTTCTGCAGCAGAGAATGACATTTTCCGACCCGAATTTGGGGCCCCCGTATTTCGGGGCCACTTGGGGCTAGGGACACCAAATTTGTATATATTGTAGTGCTGGTTCCACTGGGTTTGCACACCAAATAGAGATACCGGTTCCCAAAGTCGGGTCAGAAAATGTCATTCTCTGCTGCAGAAAAGTGCTTGACTCGAGTATAAGCCGAGGGGGGCATTTTCAGCACAAAAACTCGGCTTATACTCGAGTATATACGGTATTTATCTTTGTTAACACAATTTATTCAGGTATTATTGTCATTTGATTTTATTATTAGTAGGAGTTTTTGTGACCTTTGGCACATAGCACTTTTGTGCTTTTTTGGAGCGCAACACCATATATTGATTTCTAAGATTTATTTACAGTGAAACCAAATTCCACCCAAACACCAGCACACAGAATACACAGCAACATGAAGATACAAGTGAACCAAGTGACAAAATACCTAACAAGCTAACTATAATACAATATATACAAAATCAGGAACACAGATCACAGGGTAATACCAGAGCCAGAGATGCAAGGAAGGGGGGAGGGGGCCAAGACTGGGTTCATGAAGAAGGGAAACAGGTACAAGGCAGCAGGGTGCAGGGCAAGAGCAAGATCCGGAGCCGGACATACAGGGCAGGTGCAAGGCAGGAATCAGGCTCAGCAAGCATACATCTGGCTGGCAGGCAAAACAATGAAGCGAGTGGCACTAGTAGAGGAGGAACTAAATACCCTTGCAGCAGCCAGCACCACCTGGAGACTGATTACTGGGATCTGCTGGCTGCTGGGAGACACCTGCTGGTGGACACAATAACTACAACCCTCCACCCAGAAAACCCCAGTGGCACCAGCAGGTGATCCAGGTCTTGACATATTTCATGTATTACTTGGCATCCTAAAAGTCCCAAATCTGTAAGAAAGTGTTCTGGGTTATTAGTGACTTTAGGGATGTTGGTGCCTATCCATACAATCAGGGCATCAGATACATTGTTGTTGTTCAGTCGTTTAAAGTGTCCGACTCTTCGTGACCTCGTGGACCATAGCACGCCAGGCTTTTCTGTCCATTCGTCATTGCAATGATGGTATCTATCCATCTTGTTATCTGTCGTCCTCTTCTCCTTTTTCCTTCCATGTTTCCCAGCATCCGGGTCTTTTCCAATGAGTCAAAGTATTCGAGTTTCAGCTTCAGGATCTGGCCTTCCAGTGGATATTCAGGGTGGATTTCCTTCGAGATTGACTGGTTTGATCTTCTTGCCATCCAAGGGACTTTCGAGAGTTTTCTCCAACGCCATAGTTCAAAATACATAGTTCAGATCATTGGCGTCGCTAGGGGGGTGGCTTTTGGGGCTATAGCCCCGAATCTGGAGCCCATAGCCCTGAGTCCCTGCAGGGGTCCCCAAGGGGAGGGGAGGGGAGGTTCTCTGGGGACCCTGATGTAAGCGGGGGGCTCTCTGGGGACCCTGGTGCAAGGGGTGGCTCTCTGGGGACCCTGATTTTTAGGGGGAGGCTCTCTGGGGACCCTGATTTAAAGGAGACTCTCTGGGGACCCTAATGTAAGGGGGCTCCCTGGGAACCCTGATGTAAGTGGGGGCTCTCTGGGGACCCTGATTCAAGGGGGCTCCATGGGATATGGGTTATGTCTATGGCAATGGACGCCGCTCCTACTGATCACCTTGAAGCCTGTGGACTTGGCGCTGCGGCCTGTTTGCGGCCTGGGACTACGTGTTGCTCGGCCCACTGGTGCAGACGTGAGTTGGATGCACAGCCTCCAAAAATGTATTATACCAAATTTAAACTATTTTTCTTATTTGAACCTATTTTGTTTTCTTTTAGAACTATTCCATGATATATGCTCCTGATGAGCGGTTGCAATACCGTGAAACGCGTAGAGATTTTAGCCATTATCCTTTCATCTCAAGCATGGAATATCAAGATTTTAATGACTTTGTTTTTTCATCCATTTTAATTGGCAGTATCACAGTCTTTATGGTCGTTATGGCCATTCTGGGTTCAACTATTGTCACTATCTCATATATATTTTACCTATGTGTCTCTGCTCTCCCTCCAATTGTATAATTGACTATTATTGTTGTACATTATCGGTCCATGATTGATTATATGGAGGCAATATGCCCAGAACATTGTTAGAGGTTGACGCCCAAAATGTTCCACAATATATCATGGACTACAGAAAATAAACTATGATAGTCACTTGACGACCAAATTTCTGATGTGTGCTCCATTTAAAGTCCCACCCGCGTTCTCCTATCACATCCATGGGAACCCTGATGTAAGTGGGGGGCTCTCTGGGGTCCCTGATGTAAGGGGGGCTCTCTGGGGTCCCTGATGTAAGGGGGGCTCTCTGGGGACCCTGATGTAAGGGGGGCTCTCTGGGGACCCTGATATAAGTGGGGGACTCTCTGGGGCTATATATACACACACATCACCTACGCGTATATTACTGTATATACATGTGCGTATAACTTTTTTTACTATGCTGCTATGGGTTCTAGCCCCAGATCTTTTGTAGACCTAGCAACGCCCCTGGTTCAGATACTGTCAGGGTTGGGCTCTCTATACCCTTCCTTCTCTGTGCTCAGGTTGCTCAGCAGTCGGTTAATTGCCAGTACTCATCGTTCCACAATGGCTCACCTGTTGATCATTTCCTGCTCATCGGCCCACAGCCAGCCCCTTCTGGCTATTTAAACTGCCTAGATCATTTCATCAATTGCCTTTGCCTTGGACATCATATCTTGAGACTCTCTTCTGTGTTCCTGTTGAAGACTTGCCTGGCTGAGGTCCCTTCTGGTTCCTCATCCTGTCTGCTGCCTCTGACTATGCTGATCTCTGGCTTCCTGATTTCCTAGCTTGTTCTGACTACCCAACCCTGGCTATGTTTTGACCGTGTTTACCAGTTGTACTATTTTTACCATTTTATTAAAAGGTGTGATTTTTACTGCATTTTCTGTCTCCGTCTGTTTCATGGTTCCTGACAGATACATACAAGTGATCAATCAAGTTGGCTCCTTTTTTTTGTTAGTTTTTCTTATTTTTTTTTTTTACTTTTTTTTTGTCTTTTGTGTAGATCTTTGTTGGTCCCAAGTATATTTAAATTTGCCTGCTGTTGACTGTTTCACGCATTAGGTGCTTTTTCCATAAAATAATACTTTGGCTGCGATCTTTCCTCCGCTAGTTGGAGGTCATGTCTCCGTCTTCTTGATCTTGGCTTCATATTGGAAGTTCTGCCCTCCTGAACCTCATTCCCCTCCTTCACGTAGTTTTACATTTTTCTATTACACTAGACTTTGAACTCGATGCCCTCAGTATAATCGTGTTCAGCTTCAAATGAGCGTGAAATTACAACAGACCAGGTTTAGGCAAATTGGAGATTTCTGAGTTTGGACAGTTTTGAGAACTTTGCTTCTTTGTTCCTCCATCGTCTTTCCTCTGCGCATTACACATGACACGTAATACGTTATATGACCTCCAATTCTGGGCACCCGAAAATCACACCTTTGTGAACTTGATGAGCATCCCATTCCAAAACCATGGCCGATAATATGGAGTCGCTCCTCCCCCTTTGCTGTTATAATGCCCTCCAGTCTTCTGGGAAGGTATTCCACACAAGTTGGCATGGGCTCCCTTCAAAGTGTCCCTGTCACCATGACACCCTGTCACCATGACACCCTGTCCCTGTCACCATGACACCCTGTCCCTGTCACCATGACACCCTGTCCCTGTCACCATGACCCCCTGTCCCTGTCACCATGACATTTCTTCTACAAAAAGCCCCTTGCAAAAGAAGACACTTCATATCTCTCAGTTGCATTAGTGCAGAGCAGAGGTCTCCACACTTTTCAGTACAAAGGCCACATTGTATCCTTTGCAAATAATCATGGGCTTGAAATTCCAGTCAGAGTCCCCTTTATATCAAAATTTCTTTCAGAGTCCCCATTACCTCCCCATTAGGTAAATCAAGTTCTTTATCAGAGACCCCCCCCCCTTAAATCAGAGTCATGCCTTAAATCAGGTTCACCATCAAAGTCCCCCCTTACATCAGGGTCACCCCTTAAATCAGGTTCCCCCCTCACTTCAGGATCACTCCTTAAATCAGGTTTCCCATCAGAGTCCATCAAGGTCACCCCTTAAATCAGGTTCCCCATCACAGTCCCCCCTTACAACAGGGTCACCCCTTAAATCAGGTTCCCTATCAGACTCCATCAGGGTCACCCCTTAAATCAGGTTCCCCATCAGAGCCCCCCCTTACAACAGGGTCACCCCTTAAATCAGGTTCCCCATCAGAGCCCCCCCTTACATCAGGGTCACCCCTTAAATCAGGTTCCCCATCAGAGCCCCCCTTACATCAGGGTCACGCCTTAAATCAGGTTCCCCATCAGAGTCTCTCTTTACATCAGGGTCATCCCTTAAATCAGGTTCCCCATCAGAGCCCCCCTTACATCAGGGTCACCCCTTAAATCAGGTTCCCCATCAGAGTCTCTCTTTACATCAGGGTCATCCCTTAAATCAGGTTCCCCATCAGAGACCCCCTTACATTAGGGTCACCCCTTAAAATCAGGTTCCCCATCAGAGCCCCCTTACATCAGGGTCACCCCTTTAATCAGGTTCCCCATCAGAGTCTCTCTTTACATCAGGGTCATCCCTTAAATCAGGTTCCCCATCAGAGCCCCCCTTACATCAGGGTCACCCCTTAAATCAGGTTCCCCATCAGAGTCTCTCTTTACATCAGGGTCATCCCTTAAATCAGGTTCCCCATCATAGTCCCCCCCCTTACATAAGGGTCACGCCTTAAATCAGGTTCACCATCAGAGTCCCCCCTTACATCAGGGTCACCCCTTAAATCATGTTCCCCATCAGAATCCCCCCTTACATCACGGTCACCCCTTAAATCATGTTCACCATCATAGTCTCTCCTTACATCAGGGTCACCCCTTAAATCAGGTTCCCCATCAGAGCCCCCCCCCCCTTTACATCAGGGTCACCCCTTGAATCATGTTCATCATCAGAATCCCCCCTTACATCACGGTCACCCCTTAAATCATGTTCACCATCATAGTCTCTCCTTACATCAGGGTCACCCCTTAAATCAGGTTCCCCATCAGAGCCCCCCCCCCTTTACATCAGGGTCACCCCTTGAATCATGTTCATCATCAGAATCCCCCCTTACATCAGGGTCACCCCTTAAATCAGGTTCACCATCAGAGCCCCCCCCCCCCCCCCCCCCCCCCCCCCCTTACATCAGGGTCATACCTTAAATCAGGTTCCCCATCAGAGACACCCTTACATCAGGGTCACCCCTTAAATCAGGTTCCCCCTCACTTCAGGATCACTCCTTAAATCAGGTTTCCCATCAGAGTCCATCAAGGTCACCCCTTAAATCAGGTTCGCCATCAGAGCCCCCCCCCCCCCCCCCCCCCCCCCCCCCCTTAGATCAGGGTCATACCTTAAATCAGGTTCCCCATCAGAGACTCTCCTTGCATCAGTATCACCCCTTAAATCAGGTTCCCCATCAGAGTCCCCCCTTACACCAAGGTCACCCCTTAAATTAGGTTCCCCATCAGAGACTCTCCTTACATCAGGGTCACCCCTTAAATCAGGTTCCCCATGAGAGTCCCCTCTTACATCAGCATCACTCCTTAAATCAGGTTCCCCATCAGAGTCCCCCCTCACTTCAGGGTGACCCCTTAAATCAGGTTCCCCATCAGAGTCCATCAGGGTCACCCCTTACATCAGGTTCACCATCAGAGTCCCCCCTTACAACAGGGTCACCCCTTAAATCAGATTCCCATGATTCATGTTTTCTTTTTAATACCAATATTTAAAGACTTTGGACTCCTAGATCCTTTGTCTGGGGCTGTCTTTTGACTTTGTACATGGGGATCTTCAACTTCGGGTCCTCTTTAATGGATCCCCCGCTGCAGTTGAGAGCCGCCTCAGTGGATTGATTTGTCCACTGATAAGTTGAACCCAGCAGCTCGCTTCCCCTTGTCTTATCAAGTCTTGGCATGTGCAAGATGCCTCTACATGCTGAACACAAACATCTTCCACGGAATAACAAGGGCTTAGCATGGAATTCAGCAAGGAAGCTCTTTTGTCAGAGATTAGGGTCCATCCCGCTGAGCCGCTCTGATCCTTCAATGGCTCAGCTGTATTGATTAGCGGGAGTCTTGCCCCTTGAAGCCATTTCAGGAGATTGCAATAATTACCGCAGAAATAGTGGAGTGCGGCTCACGCTGGCTCTGCCCCCTGCTGTTTCTGAAGGACTCTTGTCTTTATTTTCTTCAGGTCTTTATTTCCTCCTCTCAGGGGAAACCAATTTCCTTAACAACTCTCAGACGTTACGAATGCGGCACTCTTACTCTAAAAGTCAAATTTCCGAAGTTCTGCTGAGAAACATTGGCATTATTTTTTCTCCATCATTAAACATTTTCTTGGGAAAATGTTACAATGAATATCCAGTTACATTATCCGCTGTTTTAGAATGAGTCTTTAAAGTGAACGTGTGATTTGCATGTACTTGCAAACTAATTTATTACTTATTTTCACTGCTGGGAGCAAAGAGAGAACTTGGTGCCTACAAAGGTCTGAGGGCCCTCTCCTGGCCGCCATGTCACAGCGCTGAGTGAGGGCCCTCTCCTGGCCGCCATGTCACAGTGCTGAGTGAGGGCCCTCTCCTGGCCGCCATGTCACAGCGCTGGGTGAGGGCCCTCTCCTGGCCGCCATGTCACAGTGCTGAGTGAGGGCCCTCTCCTGGCCGCCATGTCACAGTGCTGAGTGAAGGCCCTCTCCTGGCCGCCATGTCACAGTGCTGAGTGAGGGGCTTCTCCTGGCCACCATGTTATAGTGCTGGGTGAGGGCCCTCTCCTGGCCACCATGTCACAGCGCTGAGTGAGGGACCTCTCCTGGCCACCATGTTATAGTGCTGGGTGAGGGCCCTCTCCTGGCCGCTATGTCAGAGCGCTGAGTGAGGGCCCTCTCCTGGCCGCCATGTCACAGCGCTGAGTGAGGGCCCTCTCCTGGCCGCCATGTCACAGTGCTGAGTGAGGGCCCTCTCCTGGCCGCCATGTCACAGTGCTGAGTGAGGGCCCTCTCCTGGCCGCCATGTCACAGTGCTGAGTGAGGGGCTTCTCCTGGCCACCGTGTCACAGTGCTGAGTGAGGGCCCTCTCCTGGCCGCCATGTCACAGTGCTGAGTGAGGGGCTTCTCCTGGCCGCCATGTCACAGCGCTGGGTGAGGGCCCTCTCCTGGCTGCAATGTCACAGCGCTGGGTGAGGGCCCTCTCCTGGCTGCCATGTCAAAGTGCTGAGTGAGGGCCCTCTCCTGGCCGCCATGTCAAAGTGCTGAGTGAGGGTCTTCTCCTGGCCACCATGTCACAGCGCTGAGTGAGGGGCCTCTCCTGGCCACCATGTCACAGCGCTGAGTGAGGGCCCTCTCCTGGCCGCCATGTCACAGCGCTGAGTGAGGGGCTTCTCCTGGCTGCCATGTCACAGTGCTGAGTGAGGGACCTCTCCTGGCCACCATGTTATAGTGCTGGGTGAGGGCCCTCTCCTGGCCGCCATGTCACAGCGCTGAGTGAGGGCCCTCTCCTGGCCACCATGTCACAGCGCTGAGTGAGGGCCCTCTCCTGGCCACCATGTTATAGTGCTGGGTGAGGGCCCTCTCCTGGCCACCATGTCACAGTGCTGGGTGAGGCCCCCCTCATGGCCTTTCTGCCATGTCACAGCGCTGGGTGAGGGCCCCTCCTGGCCGCCATGTCACAGCGCTGGGTGAGGGCCTCTCCTGGCCGCCATGTCACAGTGTGGGGTGAGCGCCCTCTCCTGGCCTGGCCGCCATGTCACAGTGCTGGGTGAGCGCTCTCTCCTGGCCTGGCCGCCATGTCACAGCGCTGGGTGAGGGCCTCTCCTGGCCGCCATGTCACAGTGCGGGGTGAGCGCCCTCTCCTGGCCTGGCCGCCATGTCACAGTGCTGGGTGAGCGCTCTCTCCTGGCCTGGCCGCCATGTCACAGCGCTGGGTGAGGGCCTCTCCTGGCCGCCATGTCACAGTGCGGGGTGAGCGCCCTCTCCTGGACTGGCCGCCATGTCACAGTGCTGGGTGAGCGCTCTCTCCTGGCCTGGCCGCCATGTCACAGCGCTGGGTGAGGGCCTCTCCTGGCTGCCATGTCACAGTGCTGGTTGAGGGCCCTCTCCTGGCCTGGCTGCCATGTCACAGCGCTGGGTAAGGGCCCTCTCCTGAACACCATGTCACAGTGCTGGGTGAGGGCCTCTCCTGGCTGCCATGTCACAGTGCTAGGTGAGAGCCCACTCCTGGCCTGGCTGCCATGTCACAGCGCTGGGTGAAGGCCTCTACTGGCTGCCATGTCACAGTGCTAGGTGAGGGCCCTCTCCTGGCCTGGCTGCCATGTCACAGCTCTGGGTTAAGGCCCTCTCCTGACCACCATTTCACAGCACTGGATGAGGGCCCTCTCCTGGCCACCATGCAACAGCACTGGGTGAAGGCCCTCTCCTGGCCACAATGCAACAGCGCTGGGTGAGGGCCTTCTCCTGGCCTGGCCGCATGTCACAGTGCTGATTGGAGGCCCTCTCCAGGACACCATATGTCACAGCGCTAGATGAGGGCCCTCTCCTGGCTACCATGTCACAGAGCTGGGTGAGGGCCCTCTCCTGGATGGCCATGACACAGCGCTGGGTGAGGGCCCTCTCCTGGCCATCATGTCACAGCGCTGGGTGACATTCCACCCCTGGCTGTCATGTCACAGCGCTGGGTTACATGAGTTATTGAGAATCAGAGGTCTATTAAACCTCTAATGTCTCTCCTACCCTCTGCTACGGCCAAGCAAGCAAAAGACGGTTTTTGATCCATTGTTTACCTGACATTTCAGTCAGTATTCTGACAGCCCTGAACCCGGAAGTGCTCAGAGCTGAGCACTTCCATGTTCATTGATCGCAGAGCAGGTCGGGGAATAGATGTTCCTTGATCTGATCCCTCAATCTATGCTGTTTACTGTTAGCCTTGGAGAAGTGGGATAGCCTGGGAACCACAGCATGGCACCTTCATAGTCCTGTAAAAGTGATCAGGTGGCTCTGCACCGCCCGGATCTTTTTACATAACAGTTGGGGGTGAACAAAATGACAACAAGCCCCTAAGTTCCAGGAGGTCTATAAACACACATTGGTGGACAAGTGGTTAAGTGAGACAACGGATATTACAAGCCAACATGCACATTAAAAAAACGTCTGTATCTGTATAATAAATTTGTTGAGTTTGGGGCTTCCGCAGTGCCCTAAAGGCACCTCTTGGGGCTTCCACTCCCCTTGATGGAACCCAACGCGTATCAATGTGCCGAAAATACACATGAATGCATATACAGGTGTAGAGGGGCCCCAATAGGCATTCCATGGTATATAAATGTTTTTTTAGAACAAATTATTTATCGATCCTGATGGTCGCGGTGTTGTATAGCACATCCAGGAAAAACGCTACATCCATTCGGAGGAATGATATAAGAATTGTGGAACGTTCTTGTCCTGTTGGGTTTTATTGAGCCATTTATCTGCTCCTGACACTGGCCGGTTCTAGATTGTCTCTCTAATATACACTTACAAGAGGTACGTGGAATCAATACGGCTGTTGTATTACCAGGAGGGCGATACAACCCGCACCAAGTATTAATGTTCCAATACGTCAGGCGACGTATTGATGCCATGGCACCTGTGATGGGTGCAAGTCAATAGAAGGAGCGTTTATTTTATTCATGTCTGTGCCGCCGCTGATTTAGGCATCACCGGTGATCGGTGTAAGAGAGGATGGGGAATTAAAAGGAAAGGAGTTTTCTGCAGATACAAGGACAGCTGGCCAGTCAAGGATATTTAGTGTCAACAAATGCTGAACCAGCTCTATCGGTATGTAATGTTTCTTTTCACAGTCAACAAGCAAAGGCCAAAAATAACAAAAACTCAATTTTATTCCCCTATAAAACTTTTAACGGAATCTGAAGCAATTTTGTTAGGTATAGACGTGAAAGTCCCTAATCCTGCGGGGTAGAGAGAGACGCACCGCTATATTTTTCACTGTCCTTGTAGGAAAAGAAAAGGCTGAAGAAACGAAATATTCACCTAGAGCAAAACAATTTACAAAAAAAAAAAAAAAAGAACAGTAATGCCGCGTACACACGGTCGGAATTCTCGTCGGAAAAAGCTCTGATGGTTTTCCCGTCGGAATTCCGATGGAATTTCGCTCAAACTGTCTTGCCTACACACGGTCACACCAAATTCCGACGGTCTGTAACACAGCGGCATAAAACACATTCAACAGCACTATAAAAGGGAAGTTTAATGCTTCCGCGCATGCGTCGAATTGTTTCCGAGCATGCTTCGGGATTTTGCGTGCCGGATTTGCGCACACACGATCGGAAAATCCGATAGAAAGGTTTTCCATCGGAAAAATTGAGAACAGGTTCTCAATCCAAAGTCCGTCGGAAATTCCGACAGAAAAAGACCGATGGGCGTACACACGGTCGGAAAATCTGATGAAAAGCTCCCATCGGACTGTGTCCATCGGAAATTCCGACCGTGTGTACGCCGCATAAGGGTTCTAGCACATGTAAATTTCTTGTCGCTTTCCCGCGCCCGGGGAGCCGCACATGCCATGTACAGCCCGTCATACAAGTGAATGGCTGGAATACTATTTTTAACACAAAGACATTTATTTGCATCAGTGCTTACCCACACGTGTGTGTCTGATTCTCCAACATGAAACTTCTGCATTCAGGAAATATATTAGACATGCATGGGAAGGTAAATGGCAATGCAAACCATTGTGTCACTAGTGTATAGCTGCGTCGCAGTGGTGGCCTGTCCATTAGGGGCGCCCGGGCGCCGACCCCTCTCTCACGCCACCCCCTATATGCAATGGATAGATTCATGCATAGTAGACATGTGCACAATAGAAAAAGTTGTTTAGTTTCGTTTCTGTTCGTTTCCGTTGATGTCGTAACGATTCGTAATATCGTAAGTCGTCGGTGTTCGTATTCGTAACGATTCGTATTTTCGTAAGAGTTATTTTTTCGTTGATTCCTTTTTCTGTTAGTTTCATTTTCGTTTATTCGAAATTCGGACGCATTCGTATTTTCGTAGATTTAGTTACATTCGTACTTTCGTAAGATTGATTTATTCGTACTTTCGTAACATTGTTTTCGTAGATTCGTAATCGGAGCATAATTCATAATGTTATGTAATGTGTATGCTATTATTACATTGTAAGAGACACGGAAAATTACGAATCGAAAAAAAAAGTTACGAATGTGTAGAATTTTTTCGTTCAATCCATTCGAAGCACGTTAAGCAGCGCCATTGTTAAGCCCCATACACACGGTCGGACTTTTTCATGGATTCTGTCCGATCGGACAAGGTTGTTGAAAAATCAGACCGTGTGTATGCACCATCGGACAGTGTACGTCGAATTGTCCGACGGACAAAGTCTTAACTCCTGCTGGAAAGATTTGCCGACAACACGGTCCGATCACACCAAATCCGATCGTGTGTACGGTTGTCCGACCGGACAAAGTGCTACGCATGCTCAGATCACATTACAAGACCAAAGCTATTGGCTACTAGCCTCTACGTAGTCCCGTCGTAGGCAACAATCGTCACCGCGTTCAGAATGATCGGATTTTCTGACAACTTTGTCCGACCGTGTGTACGCAAAACCAACATCAGACAAAGTATGACGGACAGGATCCGACCGACCTGGTCCGCGGATTGTCCGACCGTGTGTATGGGGCTTAAGAGACACGGAAAATTACGAATCGCAAAAAAAAAAAAAAAAGTTAGGAATGTACGAATTTTTTGGTTCAATCCATTCGAAGCACGTTAAGCAGCGCCATTGTAAGAGACACGGAAAATGACGAATCGCAAAAAAAAAAAAAAAAGTTACGAATGTACGAATTTTTTCGTTCAATCCATTCGAAGCACGTTAAGCAGCGCCATTGTAAGAGACACGGAAAATTACGAATCGCAAAAAAAAAAAAAAAAAAAAAGTTAGGAATGTACGAATTTTTTCGTTCAATCCATTCGAAGCACGTTAAGCAGCGCCATTGTAAGGGACACGGAAAATTATGAATCGCAAAAAAAAAAAAAAGTTACGAATGTACGAATTTTTACGTTCAATCCATTCGAAGCACGTTAAGCAGCGCCATTGTAAGGGACACGGAAAATTACGAATCAACAAAAAAAAAAAAAGTTACGAATGTACGAATTTTTTCGTTCATTTTGATTGTCGTTGTTCCTGTTTTTGTTTTTCGGATTTTCTTCTTTCGTAGTTTCGTTGTTTCTAATTTGGTTATTTCGGATTTTGGTTGTTTTTCATATTCGTTCGATTCGATAATTCGTTAAAATTTTTAGCGAATCATTCGTTTGATAACGAATGAACGAATATAACGAATTTTAACGGAAAACGAATTAAAGCGAAACTAATTGCACATGTCTAATGCATAGCATGAATCTATCTGTTGCCATCGCTGCCACCCCCTATTCATGCTTCAGGCCCCTTTCGGGGCACCAGGCGCATGAATTACAGCGGCAGGGGAATTTTTTGAAGCACCTGATTAGAGCCATAGGCTGGGCTCGGGTCGCAGAGCATGCGACCTGGCGCCCACCCAGGTGCGTTACAACAGCGAATGAATATTCGCTGTTGAAACACTGATCCTCAATCCAGCCATTTAGAAGAGGGTGTAAGACCCGTTTTTCGATTGGGGACTCCCAATTGGCCGGCAAGGAGGAGGGAGGAAATGGAAGCCGCCGCCGCAAAGAGCAGGAGAACGGGAGGCTGCCGAGCAGGGGGGAGGCGACGTGGAGAGCAGGAGGACGGGAGGCATCTGAGCAGGGGAAGCCGCTATCTATCCTTCCTAGAAAATGAGCATTGACAATGGTCTGTATGCAAAAGGGACATGGTAAAAAAATTATTTCGCTTGGGTTTTAGCTTGGGATTTCCATAACAAACAGGACTCTCTGCTTTTTAAGCAGGAAACTGGGTTGTCTCCTAATGTAGATTTAGTGTCATCCCCAGGTGAAGTGACGTTCCCATTCCAGACCTTTCTTGGTGTTATGGAGCTCTTTCCCTTCTTTCCAGGACTTCTTGTGTTATTAAGCCTCTTCCTTCTACCCAGATCTTCTTCTAGCACATGACTGTATTGTCTCCTTTCTTGCTTACCACCATTTCCTGCCAACATCACTTCCTGTGTAATTAGCCTTTTTTGAACCAGTTAAACAAGTTCATTAGCAGATGAATAAGGGAAGCCCAGTTTCTGAATTCTAGATGGCAGCTAAAATGTGTTATTCCATATATTTATGCTATAAAAAAATCACAAAAATAGCCAGGGCAACACAGATATTGAATGTAAACATTTGCACAACCATTACTAAGATATATTAAATTAATGGGACATTCAACAGGTTCTGTGCTTGTATAAAATATATGGTTAGGGGTTCTTTTACAAACTGTCAAAGCTGTGGGTGAAAATAGTAAAAAATAGCACAAAAAGCTAAAAAAGAGAAAAGATAAAATATGCTCCTGCCACCTATGCTGGAAAATGGCTGTCATGTCACAGTGCTGAGTGAGTGCCCTCTCCTGGCCGCCATGTCACAGCGCTGAGTAAGGGGCTTCTCCTGGCTGTCATGTCACAGCGTTGGGTGAGGGCCCTCTCCTGGTCATATGTCACAGCGCTGGGTGGGGACCCTCTCCTGGACACCATATGACAGCGCCAGAGGCGGCTCTCTAATTAGGCAAATTAGGCGGTCGCCTTAGGCCTCGCACTCCCAGGGGCCTCGCGGCCGCCTAATTTGTCTGACACGTGTGGGAGTTGGAGGGGATATCCCCCAGTCGGTGTCCCCAGGGACGTCTCTCTGCCGCTACTACTTTTACCCCTGCCAGGGGCGGACTGTTCAATTCAGCACTGCCAGGGGTGACATCCCAGGGTCAGTGGGTGGCTCCATGTACTCCCCTCTCCCAACTCCTCCCCTTCTGCCAGGCTCTGTGGATCTCCTCTTAATATATGCAATTTGTACAGTTATTTTTTTATCGCTTGAATTATTTTTCCGGTTTTGGGCGTGAGTTGGGTCTCATGTTTAAGATTTGACTAAGGCCTCACAAAGCCTAGAGCCGCCTATGGACAGCGCTGGGTGAGGGCCCACTCCTGGCCTGGCCGCCATGTCACAGTGCTTTCCAGGACTTCTTGTGTTATTAAGCCTCTTCCTTCTACCCAGATCTTCTTCTAGCACGTGACTGTATTGTCTCCTTTCTTGCTTACCCTCATTTCTTGCCAACATCACTTCCTGTCTAATTAGCCTTTTTTGAACCAGTTAAACAAGTTCATTAGCAGATGAATAAAGGAAGCCCAGTTTCTGAATTCTAGATGGCAGCTAAAATGTGTTATTCCATATATTTATGCTATAAAAAAAATCACAAAAATTGTCAGGGCAACACAGATATTGAATGTAAACATTTGCACAACCATTACTAAGATATATTAAATTAATGGGACCTTCAACAGGTTCTGTGCTTGTATAAAATATATGGTTAGGGGTTCTTTTACAAACTGTCAAAGCTGTGGGTGAAAATAGTAAAAAATAGCACAAAAAGCTAAAAAAGAGAAAAGATAAAATATGCTCCGGCCACCTATGCTGGAAAATGGCTGTCATGTCACAGTGCTGAGTGAGTGCCCTCTCCTGGCCGCCATGTCACAGCGCTGAGTGAGGGGCTTCTCCTGGCTGTCATGACACAGCGCTGGGTGAGGGCCCTCTCCTGGCCGCCATGTCACAGCGCTGGGTGAGGGCCCTCTCCTGGACACCATATGACAGCGCTGGGTGAGGGCCCACTCCTGGACACCATATGACAGCGCTGGGTGAGGGCCCACTCCTGGCCTGGCCGCCATGTCACAGCGCTTTCCAGGACTTCTTGTGTTATTAAGCCTCTTCCTTCTACCCAGATTTTCTTCTAGCACATGACTGTATTGTCTCATTTCTTGCTTACCACCATTTCCTGCCAACATCACTTCCTGTGTAATTAGCCTTTTTTGAACCAGTTAAACAAGTTCATTAGCAGATGAATAAAGGAAGCCCAGTGTCTGAATTCTAGATGGCAGCTAAAATGTGTTATTCCATATATTTATGCTATAAAAAAAAATCACAAAAATTGCCAGGGCAACACAGATAATGAATGTAAACATTTGCACAACCATTACTAAGATATATTAAATTAATGGGACCTTCAATTGGTTCTGTGCTTGTATAAAATATATGGTTAGGGGTTCTTTTACAAACTGTCAAAGCTGTGGGTGAAAATAGTAAAAAATAGCACAAAAAGCTAAAAAAGAGAAAAGATAAAACATGCTCCGGCCACCTATGCTGGAAAATGGCTGTCATGTCACAGTGCGTGCCCTCTCCTCAGGGCCATCTTAAGAGCGTTATAGGCCCCCGGGCAATACATTGCACTGGGGCCCTGTCTACACGATCACGCACGAGAATAAAAATGCAAATTATCAATAAGGCTATATTTATTGGTACCTCCAACAAAATCAGTGTTTAAAAATTAACACAACAATATAACACGAGTTTGATGGGCACAGTGGCAGCGTTTGATGGGCACAGTGGCAGCGTTTGATGGACATAGTGGCTGAGTTTAATGGGCACAGTGGCAGCGTTTGATGAGCACGGTGGCAGCTTTTGATGGGCACAGTGGCAGCTTTTGATGGGCACAGTGGCTGTGTTTGATGGGCACAGTGGCAGTGTTGATGGGCACAGTGGCAGCTTCGATGGGCACAGTGGCAGCTTCGATGGGCACAGTGGCAGCTTCGATGGACACAGTGGCTGTTTAATGGGCAAAGTGGCTGTTTGATGGGCACAGTGGCCGCTTTTGAGGGGCACAGACAGTGGCTGTGTTTGATGCACAACTTGAACTTATTTAAGTAGACATTGTTAGACTTACTTGAGGCCACCGGCCTGGTGCAGTACAGTGTGTCACTCACAGCAGAAAGGCAGCGCCAGCTATCAAGGCATGGCAGTGGTGGGCGGAGCCTGTTCACTAGCCACTGGGGCAGCCGCGGTGCACTATGAATGCTGGGGTGGTCGCTGGTTGCTAGCTAGATGCCGGCCGGCGAAGTGAGCAACCAGTGTAGTCAGTCAATTTAACCACTTACCGATCACTCACTATATATACGTCATTTTTTTGAAGAGGGATATCTCGGTAACGACAGCAGCTGCTGCCACAACCGAGGTATCCCTCTTTACAGTGAGCGGTCCCCTTTCCGATAATGGTGGTCTCTGCGGCGGGTTCACCGCAAGATCACTGTTATCAGTGGCGGGAGAGCTGCCCCCCCTCCCGCCGCTCTCCCGTGCCTTCTGCCGCTTACCGGAGCCGTCGGCAGCGGCAGAGGCGATCGGGTCCTTTCCCTGCCTGTGCATAGAGATGAGTGAGGCTAAGATGGCCCCCACTCATCTCTATACCATAGGAGGGCGGAAGCGACGTCAAAACTTCACTTCCGCCCATATGTCTTAAAGGGGAATTTCCAAATGTCATTTTTTTTAAATGACATTTTTTTTTTGCATTCAAGTCCAAATATGAGATCTGAGGACTTTTTGACCCCAGATCTCATATTTAAGAGGACCTGTCATGCTTTTTTCTATTACAAGGGATGTTTACATTCCTTGTAATAGGAATAAAAGTGATCCATTTTTTTTTTAAAACAGTGTAAAAAATAATAAAATTAAGTAAAATAAATAAGAAACCCCCCCCAAAAATTTTCAAAACACCTCGTCCTGACGAGCTCGCGCGCAGAAGCGAACGCATACGCGAGCAGCTCCCGCATATGAAAACGGTAGTCAAACCACACATGTGATGTATCACCGCGATCGGTAGAGTGAGAGCAATAATTCTAGCCATAGACCTCCTCTGTAACTCAAAAAATGCAACCTGTAGAATTTTTTAAATGTCGCTTATGGAGATTTTTGAGGGTAAAAGTTTGACGCCATTCCACGAGCGGGGGCGCAATTTTGAAGCAGGACATGTTGGGTATCAATTTACTCGGCGTAACATTATCTTTCACAATTCAAAAAAAAATTGGGCTAATTTTACTGGTGTCTTATTTTTTTATTCAAAAAAGTGACTTTTTTCCAAAAAAAGTGCGCTTGTAAGACCGCTGCGCAAATACGGTGTAAAAAAAAAAAAGTATTGCAATGACTGCCATTTTATTCTCTAGGGTGTTAGAAAAAAAAAACAATATATAATGTTTGGGGGTTCTAAGTCATTTTCTAGCAAAAAAAACTGTTTTAAACATGTAAACACCTAAAATCCAAAACGAGGCTGGTTGCAGCACTGAGGACCAGCCCTGGATGGGGCCCTCCAGACAAGTGGGGCCCCTGGGCAACTGCCCAGCATGCCCAATGGAAAAAACGGCCCTGCCTCTCCTGGCCGCCATGTCACAGCGCTGAGTGAGGGGCTTCTCCTGGCTGTCATGTCACAGCGCTGGGTGAGGACCCTCTCCTGGACACCATATGACAGCGCTGGGTGAGGGCCCTCTCCTGGCCGCCATGTCACAGCGCTGAGTGAGGGGCTTCTCCTGGCCGCCATGTCACAGCGCTGAGTGAGGGGCTTCTCCTGGCTGTCATGTCACAGCGCTGGGTGAGGGCCCTCTCCTGGACACCATATGACAGCGCTGGGTGAGGGCCCTCTCCTGGCCGCCATGTCACAGCGCTGAGTGAGGGGCTTCTCCTGGCTGTCATGTCACAGCGCTGGGTGAGGGCCCTCTCCTGGTCATATGTCACAGCGCTGGGTGGGGACCCTCTCCTGGACACCATATAACAGCGCTGGGTGAGGGCCCACTCCTGGCCTGGCCGCCATGTCACAGCGCTTTCCAGGACTTCTTGTGTTATTAAGCCTCTTCCTTCTACCCAGATCTTCTTCTAGTACATGACTGTATTGTCTCCTTTCTTGCTTACCACCATTTCCTGCCAACATCACTTCCTGCGTAATTAGCCTTTTTTGAACCAGTTAAACAAGTTCATTAGCAGATGAATAAAGGAAGCCCAGTTTCTGAATTCTAGATGGCAGCTAAAACGTGTTATTCCATATATTTATGCTATAAAAAAATCACAAAAATAGCCAGGGCAACACAGATATTGAATGTAAACATTTCCACAACCATTACTAAGATATATTAAATTAATGGGAACTTCAACAGGTTCTGTGCTTGTATAAAATATATGGTTAGGGGTTCTTTTACAAACTGTCAAAGCTGTGGGTGAAAATAGTAAAAAATAGCACAAAAAGCTAAAAAAGAGAAAAGATAAAATATGCTCCGGCCACCTATGCTGGAAAATGTGAGTGTGGGGGGTGGAGGTGAAATGGTCCATCCTTTACAGTTTGTTCATTGCCATTACCGTCATGGCGAGTCAGAGATCCGACCTGTCTTCAGAAGCTCACAAGCCATTCCACTGCAATCTCTCAAACTCCTACTCTTTCCATTCACTAGAGAGCTGTGACAGCACTGAGAATGCAGCCTATCCATTCACTAGAGAAAGGTGACATCACAAAGAATTCAGCCTATCCATTCACTAGAGACCGGTGACATCACTGTGTGACATCACTCAGAGAGAATGCAGCCTATCCATTCACTAGAGACCGGTGACATCACTGAGAATGCAGCCTATCCATTCACTAGAGACCGGTGACATCACTGAGAATGCAGCCTATCCATTCACTAGAGACCGGTGACATCACTGAGAATGCAGCCTATCCATTCACTAGAGACCGGTGACATCACTGAGAATGCAGCCTATCCATTCACTAGAGACCGGTGACATCACTGAGAATGCAGCCTATCCATTCACTAGAGAGCGTGACATCACTGAGAATGCAGCCTATCCATTCACTAGAGAGCGTGACATCACTGAGAATGCAGCCTATCCATTCACTAGAGAGCGGTGACATCACTGAGAATGCAGCCTATCCATTCACTAGAGAGCGGTGACATCACTGAGAATGCAGCCTATCCATTCACTAGAGAGCGGTGACATCACTGAGAATGCAGCCTATCCATTCACTAGAGAGCGTGACATCACTGAGAATGCAGCCTATCCAATCACTAGAGAGCGGTGACATCACTGAGAATGCAGCCTATCCATTCACTAGAGAGCGGTGACATCACTGAGAATGCAGCCTATCCATTCACTAGAGAGCGGTGACATCACTGAGAATGCAGCCTATCCATTCACTAGAGAGCGGTGACATCACTGAGAATGCAGCCTATCCATTCACTAGAGACCGGTGACATCACTGAGAATGCAGCCTATCCATTCACTAGAGACCGGTGACATCACTGAGAATGCAGCCTATCCAATCACTAGAGAGCGGTGACATCACTGAGAATGCAGCCTATCCAATCACTAGAGAGCGGTGACATCACTGAGAATGCAGCCTATCCATTCACTAGAGAGCGGTGACATCACTGAGAATGCAGCCTATCCATTCACTAGAGAGCGGTGACATCACTGAGAATGCAGCCTATCCATTCACTAGAGAGCGGTGACATCACTGAGAATGCAGCCTATCCATTCACTAGAGAGCGGTGACATCACTGAGAATGCAGCCTATCCATTCACTAGAGAGAGCGGTGACATCACTGAGAATGCAGCCTATCCATTCACTAGAGACCGGTGACATCACTGAGAATGCAGCCTATCCATTCACTAGAGAGCGGTGACATCACTGAGAATGCAGCCTATCCATTCACTAGAGAGCGGTGACATCACTGAGAATGCAGCCTATCCATTCACTGAGAATGCAGCCTATCCATTCACTAGAGAGCGGTGACATCACTGAGAATGCAGCCTATCCATTCACTAGAGAGCGGTGACATCACTGAGAATGCAGCCTATCCATTCACTAGAGAGCGTGACATCACTGAGAATGCAGCCTATCCATTCACTGAGAATGCAGCCTATCCATTCACTAGAGAGCGGTGACATCACTGAGAATGCAGCCTATCCATTCACTAGAGAGCGGTGACATCACTGAGAATGCAGCCTATCCATTCACTAGAGAGCGGTGACATCACTGAGAATGCAGCCTATCCAATCACTAGAGAGCGGTGACATCACTGAGAATGCAGCCTATCCATTCACTAGAGAGCGGTGACATCACTGAGAATGCAGCCTATCCATTCACTAGAGAGCGGTGACATCACTGAGAATGCAGCCTATCCATTCACTAGAGAGCGGTGACATCACTGAGAATGCAGCCTATCCATTCACTAGAGAGCGGTGACATCACTGAGAATGCAGCCTATCCATTCACTAGAGAGCGGTGACATCACTGAGAATGCAGCCAATCCATTCACTAGAGAGCGGTGACATCACTGAGAATGCAGCCTATCCATTCACTAGAGAGCGGTGACATCACTGAGAATGCAGCCTATCCATTCACTAGAGAGCGGTGACATCACTGAGAATGCAGCCTATCCATTCACTAGAGAGCGGTGACATCACTGAGAATGCAGCCTATCCATTCACTAGAGAGCGGTGACATCACTGAGAATGCAGCCTATCCATTCACTAGAGAGCGGTGACATCACTGAGAATGCAGCCTATCCATTCACTAGAGAGCGGTGACATCACTGAGAATGCAGCCTATCCATTCACTAGAGAGCGGTGACATCACTGAGAGAATGCAGCCTATCCATTCACTAGAGAGCGGTGACATCACTGAGAATGCAGCCTATCCATTCACTAGAGAGCGGTGACATCACTGAGAATGCAGCCTATCAATCACTAGAGAGCGGTGACATCACTGAGAATGCAGCCTATCCATTCACTAGAGAGCGGTGACATCACTGAGAATGCAGCCTATCCATTCACTAGAGCGGTGACATCACTGAGAATGCAGCCTATCCATTCACTAGAGAGAGACCGGTGACATCACTGAGAATGGGCCTATCCATTCACTAGAGAGCGGTGACATCACTGAGAATGCAGCCTATCCATTCACTAGAGAGAGCGGTGACATCACTGAGAATGCAGCCTATCCATTCACTAGAGAGCGGTGACATCACTGAGAATGCAGCCTATCCATTCACTAGAGAGCGGTGACATCACTGAGAATACAGCCTATCCATTCACTAGAGAGCGGTGACATCACTGAGAATACAGCCTATCCATTCACTAGAGAGCGGTGACATCACTGAGAATGCAGCCTATCCATTCACTAGAGAGCGGTGACATCACTGAGAATGCAGCCTATCCATTCACTAGAGACCGGTGACATCACTGAGAATGCAGCCTATCCATTCACTAGAGAGCGGTGACATCACTGAGAATGCAGCCTATCCATTCACTAGAGAGCGGTGACATCACTGAGAATGCAGCCTATCCATTCACTAGAGAGCGGTGACATCACTGAGAATGCAGCCTATCCATTCACTAGAGAGCGGTGACATCACTGAGAATGCAGCCTATCCATTCACTAGAGAGCGGTGACATCACTGAGAATGCAGCCTATCCATTCACTAGAGAGCGGTGACATCACTGAGAATGCAGCCTATCCATTCACTAGAGAGCGGTGACATCACTGAGAATGCAGCCTATCCATTCACTAGAGAGCGGTGACATCACTGAGAATGCAGCCTATCCATTCACTAGAGAGCGGTGACATCACTGAGAATGCAGCCTATCCATTCACTAGAGAGCGGTGACATGACTGAGAATGGAGCCTATCCATTCACTAGAGAGCGGTGACATCACTGAGAATGGAGCCTATCCACTCACTAGAGAGCGGTGACATCACTGAGAATGCAGCCTATCCATTCACTAGAGAGCGGTGACATCACTGAGAATGCAGCCTATCCAATCACTAGAGAGCGGTGACATCACTGAGAATGCAGCCTATCCATTCACTAGAGAGCGGTGACATCACTGAGAATGCAGCCTATCCATTCACTAGAGACCGGTGACATCACTGAGAATGCAGCCTATCCATTCACTAGAGAGCGGTGACATCACTGAGAATGCAGCCTATCCATTCACTAGAGAGCGGTGACATCACTGAGAATGCAGCCTATCCATTCACTAGAGAGCGGTGACATCACTGAGAATGCAGCCTATCCATTCACTAGAGACCGGTGACATCACTGAGAATGCAGCCTATCCACGTTTCTTCAGTCTTCCAAGCTGCAAACAGATGTAGCCATTCCGCTGGCGCACTTAGCGCGTCCGTTAATTCAAGCAATGTCCTCTCCAAGTTTAATTTTATTGACTGTAATGAGAAGTCTAATGAGGCTCCTGGCCACTCTCCAGCTCTGCGGCTTTTTTTTACACGCACGCAATTATCCATTAACCAAGCTTGTGCGCGATACGAGTGACATCTTCATATCCGTACAAAGACCTCATAAACTTCACAACAAGTTCCTAATCTCCTCAATTGTTCATTATTCCGTGGCTCTAATCTGCTCCGGCTCCATGTGTCAACAGCAATTGGCCGACAAATAGATGTCAAGAGCTCGTTTATATTTGTGAGCAATACAAGGCGATGTGAGCCATTTATTAGAGGCGTGGCACGTCCCGCGCTGACCTTCGCCGGGGATTCGGAGGAAACTTTTAAAGACAAGTTCTAACTGTTTCAAAGTGTTAAAAAAAATAAGCGTTAAATATAAGCAGAAAAAAAGTATAAGTGTGATTTTTTATTTTTTTTCCTACACAGTGCCTTGCAAAAGTATTCACCCCCCTTGGCATTTTTCGTGTTTTGTTGCCTCCCAACCTGGAATTAACATGGATTGTTTGATTTACAGAACACGCCCACAACTCTGAAGATGTTTCTTTTTTTTTTTATTGTGAAGCAAACAACAAATAGGGCAAAATAACAGAAAAAGTCAAT
>CM053030.1:530705668-530830668 GCA_028564925.1 Lithobates sylvaticus
ATGCGCAGATTTTTGTTATAAATAGCGGCAGAAAAATGAAGCGGCGGAAATGTCTACATTGGGTTTGTTATGGGCGCATACAAGTGTATGGAAACACAAAGGCCGATGAGGCGTGCAGAACGCTCCCGAGTATTCATTCGCAGACACCGTTGTAGACCAACTTCAAACTTTATTGGCACAACAGTCATAAAAATACATAACAAAAAAAAAAAAAAAAAGGACAAAAAGTCCACGAGCAGAAAGTAAAAAAGTAACAGTAATCCCGCCTCATTGGCAGCCCCACATCCACATATGTTCCCCCCCCCCCCCCCCCGGTAGAAGGAACGGCAATTAATAAATGTGTCTTTCAGCAAACAACTATTTTCTCTCATTTTTACAACTGTACCATATGTCGGCAATTTGCAATTTCTTTCATTTGCATACTCATTAAGACTCAACTCTTAAAAGGATTCGATTATTTCAATCATTTTCCAGCCAAACTCTCTGTATTAGAAAATGTAGCGGCACTTAGCCGCTCGAGCTTCTGTTACAGAACTCCGGAGGACGCAATTAGACCCAAGTTTTCATTTAAAGGGTCAGTCCTGGAATATGTATGATTTCCGTTGTGGGCGGGGCCTGCTGGGCTCGGACATTCCATATCTTTTTTTTTTTTTGTATTTGTGTTGGAGATTCAAGCGGCTGGCCTTAAAGGCATATTCCACTCTTTATCCCCTTCACAACTCATGCCGCGTACACACGGTCGGAATTCTCGTCGGAAAAAACTCTGACGGTTTTTCCAACGGAATTCCGAAGGAATTCCGCTCAAGCTGTGCCTACACGCGGTCACACCAAATTCCGACGGTCAATAACACAGCGGCATAAAACACGTTCGACAGCACTATAAAAGGGAAGTTTAATGCTTCTGAGCATGCGTCGAATTGTTTCCGGGCATGCGTCGGAATTTTGCGTGTCGGAATTGCATACGCACAATCGGAAAATCCGATAGAAAGGTTTTCCGTCGGAAAAATTGAGAACAGGTTCTCAATTTAAAGTCCGTCGGAAATTCCGACAGAAAAAGACCGATGGGCGTACACACGGTCGGAAAATCCGATGAAAAGCTCCCATCAGACTGTTTCCATCGGAAATTCCGACCGTGTGTACGCCGCATAAGAGTAGAACAGATGTTAATGCCTAATAGACATGTGCACAACAAAAAAAATTGTTTATTTTCGTTTATTTTTTTTTTTCGTTTCCGTTGATTCGTAACGATTCGTAAATTCGTAAGTCGTCGGTGTTCGTAATGATTCGTATTTCCATAAGAGTTATTTTTTCGTTGATTAGTTTTTCCGTTAGTTTAATTTTCGTTGTTTTCGGATTCGTTCGATTCAAACGATTCGTTTCTTATTAAAATTTTTACCGAATCGTTCGTTCATTCGTACGATAACGAATGAACGAAAATAACGAAAAAAAACGAAAAACGAAAAGGAATTGCACATGTCTAATGCCTAAGCACAATTTTTCAACTTTGACATGTGTTAGTAGAACCCGGACATATTTACTACTTTGTGCATCCAGGTGGATTATATCGCTTTTTTTTGGGCTTTTCATTTGGTGGTAAATGGTAATGGATTTCCCCTGATTTATGTTTTTTTTTTTATTATCAAAGGTAAACTGGCCCAAAATAATAATAATAAAAAAAATATATATATTTTTTTAATATATATCCTGTTACCAACTATACCCTACCACCAAAGAACAACCTAAACTGGTACTAATTAACCGCTTCCCGACCACCTAACGCAGATATACAGCGGCAAAATGGCACGGGCAGGCAAAATCACGTACCTGTACGTGACCCTTTAAATGCCTGCCCGTGGGTCGCGCGCGCGCCGCCAGCGGCGCACTCGCGACCAGGTCGGGAGCTCCGTGACCCCGGCCGCGGGACCAGCGGACCCGATCGCCGCTGGTGTCCCGCGATCGGGTCACGGAGCTGAAGAACTGGGAGAGGTCTGTGTAAACAAACCTCTCCCCGCGCTTCCTAGTGAGACTGTCATTGATTGGCTGTTCCCTGTCATCGGGAAAGCCGATCAATGACGTCAGACGTCAGTCACGCCCCCTACTGTAAAAAAACACACACGTCACAGCCCATAACCCCTCCCCTCCCCCTAGTGGTTAACTCTTTCACTACAACTGTCATTTATACAGGAATCAATGCATTTAAATAGCACTGATTGCTGTATAAATGACAATGGTCCCAAAAATGTGTCAAAAATGTCCGATGTGTCCGCCATAATGTCGCAGTCACAATAAAAATCACTAGTAAAAAAAAAAAAATATTAATAAAAATGCCATAAAACTATCCCCTATTTTGTAAACGCTATAACTTTTGCGCAAACCAATCAATAATCGCTAATTGCGATTTTTTTTTTTACCAAAAATATGTAGAAGAATACGTATCGGCCTAAACTGAGGAAAAAAATGTTTTTTTATATATTTTTTGGGGGATATTTATTAGAGCAAAAAATAAAAAAATATTGCATTTTTTTCAAAATTGTCGCTCTATTTTTGTTTATTAGCGCAAAAAATAAAAACCGCAGGGGCGATCAAATACCACCAAAAGAAATCTCTATTTGTGGGGAAAAAAAGGACGCCAATTTTGTTTGGGAGCCACGTCGCACGACCGCGCAATTGTCAGTTAAAGCGACGCAGCGCCGAATCGCAAAAAAGGGGCCTGGTCCTTTGGCTGCAAATTGGTCCCGGGCTGAAGTGCTTAAAATGTTTTTTTTTTTTAAATCCTGTTTTTCTTTTTCTTTTATCTTCTTTCTCTCTTCTAATTTTTCTACCTATCCTCTCTCCTCTTTCAATTTACTATTTCTATACTTCTGGTAGCAGAACTTTTCTTTCCTTGGTTATCATTATACCAATTGTACATAATTCCAATATGTATCTCAACCACTTTCAGCCCCGGACCAATTTGCAGCCAAAGGACCAGGCCCCTTTTTGCGATTCGGCACTGCGTCGTTTTAAGTTTTAACTGACAATTGCGCGGTCGTGCGATGTGGCTCCAAAACAAAATTGGCGTCCTTTTTTTACCACAAATAGAGCTTTCTTTTGGTGGTATTTGATCACCTCTGCGTTTTTTATTTTTTGCGCTATAAACAAAAATAGAGCGACAATTTTGAAAAAAACGCAATATTTTTTGCTTTTTGCTATAATAAAATATCCCCCAAAAATATATAAAAAAAACATTTTTTTTTCCTCAGTTTAGGCCGATACGTATTCTTCTACATATTTTTGGTAAAAAAAAATCGCAATTAGCGATTATTGATTGGTTTGCGCAAAAGTTATAGCGTTTACAAAATAGGGGATAGTTTTATAGCATTTTTATTAATTTTTTTTTTTTTACTAGTAATGGCGGCGATCAGCGATTTTTATTGTGACTGCGACATTATGGCGGACACATCAGACATTTTTGACACATTTTTGGGACCATTGTAATTTATACAGCAATCAATGCTATTTAAATGCATTGATTCATGTATAAATGACAGTTGTAGTGAAGGGGTTAACCACTAGGGGGAGGGGAGGGGTTATGGGCTGTGACGTGTGTGTTTTTTTTTTTAATTAGGGGGCGGGGCTGACGTCTGACGTCATTAATCGGCTTTCCCGATGACCGGGAACAGCCAATCAATGACAGGCAGAGTAAGAAGCGCGAGGAGAGGTTTGTTTACACAGACCTCTCCCCGTTCTTCAGCTCCGTGACCCGATCGCGGGACACCAGCGGCGATCGGGTCCGCTGGTCCCGCGGCCGGGGTCACGGAGCTCCCATCCTCAGTTTAGGCCGATACGTATTCTTCTACATATTTTTGGTAAAAAAAAAAAATCGCAATTAGCGATTATTGATTGGTTTGCGCAAAAGTTGTAGCGTTTACAAAATAGGGGATAGTTTTATAGCATTTTTATTTTTACTAGTAATGGCGGCGATCAGCGCTTTTTTATTGTGACTGCGACATTATGGCGGACACGTCAGACAATTTTGACACATTTTTGGGACCATTGGCATTAATACAGCGATCAGTGCTATTTAAATGCACTGATTCCTGTGTAAATTACACGGGCAGTGAAGGAGTTAACCACTAGGGGGCGGGGAGGGGGTTAAATATGTCCTGTGTGTGTTTTTTTTACTGTAGGGGGGCGTGGCTTGGCGTGTGACGTCACTGATCGCCTTTCCCGATGACAGGGAACAGCTGATCAGTGACAGCCTCACTAGGAAGCACTAGCATTACCTCTCCCCGTTCTTCAGCTCTGTGACCCGATCGTGGGACACCGGCGGCGATCGGGTCCGTGGGTCCCGCCGGCCACGGAGCTCAGGACCGGGTCGCGAGCCCGCCGCCGGCGCCTCGCACGCGACCTACGGCTGGGCTCTTAAAGGACAACATACCTGTAGGTTGATGTGCCCAGCCGTGCCATTCTGCGGACGTATATGTGCAGGAGGCGGTCCTTAAGTGGATATGATTTTAGATTCTATAATAAATTATTATTATTTATTTTTAATTTTTTTTTAAAACTATACTCTTGATAATAATTAACTACTTCCGGACCGCCGCACGCCGATGTACGTCCCTACTTTGGGGATGGATATCGTTGTCATGGCAGCAGCTAGCTGCCATAACCCTGGTATCCCCGTGTTCGATCCGGTGCCGCCTGCCGCTTACCGGAGCCGCCGGCAGCGGCGGAGGCGATCGGATCCTTCCCATGGCTGTGCATGGAGACGAGTGAGGGGAAGATGGCCTCCACCCATCTCCATGACACTGCAGGGCGGAAGCGGCGTCAAAACGTCACTTCCGCCCATAGCTCTTAAAGGGACATTTTTTTTTTTTTTTTTAAATGACAACATTTTTTTTTTTTTATTGCATTTTAGTGTAGATATGAGATGTGACGTCTTTTGGACCCCCCCAGATCTCATATTTAAGAGGACCTGTCCTGCTTTTTTCTATTACAAAAGATGTTTACATTCCTTGTAATAGGAATAAAAGTGACACCATTTTTTTTTTTAAAACAGTGTAAAGATAAAAGGTAAAATAAATAAGAAAAAAATTTTTTTTAAGGCGCCCCGTCCCGCCGAGCTCGCGCGCAGAAGCGAACGCACACGCGAGTAGCGCCCGCATACGAAAACGGTGTTCAAACCACACATGTGAGGTATCGCCGCGATCGGTAGAGCGAGAGCAATAATTCTAGCCCTGGACCTCCTCTGTAACGCAAAACATGCAACCTGTAGAATTTTTTAAACGTCGCCCATGGAGATTTTTAAGGGTCTAAATTTGTCGCCATTCCACGAGCGGGTGCAATTTTGAAGCGTGACATGTTGGTATTAATTTACTCATCGTAACATTATCTTTTACAAGATAAAAAAAATTGGGCTAACTTTACTGTTGTCTTATTTTTGTTTGTTGTCTGTTGTCTGTATTTTTAAAAAAAAAAGTGCACTTGTAAGACCGCTGCGCAAATACGGTGTGACAGAAAGTATTGCAACGACCGCCATTTTATTCTCTAGGGTGTTAGAAAAAAAATGTATAATGTTTGGGGGTTCTAAGTAATTTTCTAGCAAAAAAAAAACTGTTTTTAACTTGTAAACAACAAATCTAAAAAAGTGTCTCGGTCTTAAAGTGGTTAAGACACTTTTTTTTTATCTGAGGTCATCTACACTAACCCTGGCACTTGGCAAGTATTTTTTTTATTTAATTTTTTATTATTATTATTACAGTGGAAACTTGGTTAACGAGCATTTTGAAAGACGAGCAACTTTTTTTTTTTAAAATCCTGACTCGGTTTGCGAGTGTTGTGTCACAAAATTAGCAGAATTCAAGCTAATGGGGTGAGCAGTACCGCATTTGGCCAGAGGTGCGGGGGGCGCCGGTGACACTTGGAACGGTTCAGAGCCGTTCGGAAATACTCATGGCAAACATCATACAAACCGCAAACCTACCAAGACATGGCCGTCCACCTAAACTGACCGGGCCGGGCAAGGAGAGCATTCATCAGAGAAGCAGCCAAGAGGTCCATGGTAACTCTGGAGGAGCTGCAGAGATCCACAGCTCAGGGGGGAGAGTCTGTCCACAGGACAACTATTAGTCGTGTTCTCCACAAATCTGCCCTTTATGGAAGAGTGACAAGAAGAAAGACATTGGAGAAAGAAAGTCATAAGAAGTCCTGTTTGTAGTTTGTGAGAAGCCATGTGGGGGAGGGGAGCAAACATGTGGAAGAAGGTGATCTGCTCACATGAGACCAAAATTCTACTTTTTGGCCTAAAAGCAAAACGCTATGTGTGGGGGAAACTAACACTGCCCATCCCCCTGAACACACCATCCCCACCGTGAAACATGGTGGTGGCAGCATCATGTGGTGGGGATGGTTTTCTTCAGCAGGGACAGGGAAGCTGGTCAGAGTTGATGGGAAGATGGATGGAGACAAATACAGGACAATCTTAGAAGAAAACCTGTTATGCCGCGTACACACGATCGGAATTCTCGTCGGAAAAAGCTCTGACGTTTTTTTCCGACGGAATTCCGCTCAAGCTGTGTTGCCTACACACGATCACAGCAAATTCAGACGTTCAATAACACCACGGCATAAAACACGTTCAACAGCACTATAAAAAGGGAAGTTTAATGCTTCCGAGCATGCGTCGAATTGTTTCCGAGCATGCGTCGAATTGTTTCCGAGCATGCGTCGGAATTTTGCACGTCGGAATTTTGCGTGTCGGAATTGCATACACACGATCGGAAAATACGATAGAAAGGTTTTCCGTCTGAAAAATTGAGAACAGGTTCTCAATCCAAAGTCCGTCGGAAATTCCGACAGAAAAAGACCGTTGGGCGTACACACGGTCGGAAAATCCGATGAAGAGCTCCCATTGGACTGTTTCCATCGGAAATTCCGACCGTGTGTACGCCGCATTAGAGTCTGCAAAAGACTTGAGACTGGGGGGGAGGTTCACCTTCCAGCAGGACAACGACCCGAAACATACAGCCAGAGCTACAATGGAATGGTTTAGATCAAAGCATATTCATGTGTTAGAATGGCCCAGTCACAGTCCAGACCTAAATCCCATTGAGAATCTGTGGCAAGACTTGAAAATCGCTGTTCACAGACGCTCTCCATCCAATCTGACAGAGCTTGAGATATTTTACAAAGACGAAGAATGGGCAGAAATGTCCTCTCTAGATGGGCAAAGCTGGTAGAGACACCCCCAAAAAGACTTGTAGAGAAAGGGGGTTCTACAAAGTATTGACTCCGGGGGGCGCCATACAAATACCCCCCCCCCCCCCCCCACACACTTTTCACATATTTATTTGTATAATTTATCATTTTCCTTCCACTTCACAATTATGTGACACTTTGTGTTGGTCCATCACATAAAATCCCAATAAAATACATTTACGTTTTCGGTTGTAACATGAGAAAGTGTGGAAAATTTCAAGGGGTATGAATACTTTTTCAAGGCACTGTATATCTTTGTTACGAGTGATATAGATCTGTGCTCTCTGACGCCGTCCCCCATTCTTCCTATAGAGGATGAAGGATATATCCCGGTATTGGAAGGTGTGTGACCCCCTATATACAGAAATAATAATGTGACCGTCCTGTGCAATGCCCGGTGATGGAGATCACATCTCATCCATTACCCATCCCACCACAATGAGACGACTGTCATTGCTGCCGGCGAGGTCACATGCTCCGCCCCCGACACCGGACCGCCACCCTGCGGTCCCATCACTCTTCATCTGAGCCGGGAGGAGCAGAAGATGAATGAAGCCAAGAGATTCTCTATATCTACAAATTGTTTTCTGTCTGACAAGTATACCCGGCTGGTTTTTAGACATGTGCAATTCGTTTCGTTTTTTTTTTTGTTTTTCGTTTTTTTTTTTCGTTATTTTTCATTCGTTCGTTTTCGTACGAATGAACGAATCGTTCGAAACGTACGAATCCGATTAACGAATCATTCGAATCGAACGAATCCGAAAAACAACGAAAATCCGAAAAAAAACAAATTAGAAACAACGAATGTACTAATGAAGAAAATCTGAAAAACGAAAACGAACTAAAAAAATTCGTACATTCGTAACTTTATTTTTTTTGTTGAATTGGTAATTTTCCGTGTCTCTTACAATGGTGCTGCTTAACGTGCTTCGAATGGATTGAACAAAAAATTTTGTACATTCGTAACTTTTTTTTCGATTCGTAACTTTTTTTTTTTTCGATTCGTAAATTATTAAAATGTAATAATAGCATACACATTACATCAAATTATGAATTATGCTCCGATTACGAATCTACGAATGTTACGAATGTTACGAATCTACGAATAAATACGAATGCGTCCGAAAATTAAACTAACGAAAAAACGAATCAATGAAAAAATAATTCTTACGAATGTACGAATCGTTACGAATCCGAACACCGACGACTTACGAATGTACGAATCGTTACGAATACGAACACCGACGACTTACGAATGTACGAATCGTTACGAATCCAAACACCGACGACTTACGAATGTACGAATCGTTACGAATAGGAACACCGACGACTTACGAATGTACGAATCGTTACGAATCCAAACACCGACGACTTACGAATGTACAAATTGTTACGAATCAACGGAAACGAAAAAAACGAAACGAAAAAAAACGATTTTTTTTCGGAAACAAAAAAAACAAAACGAAAATAAACGAATTTTTTTGTTGTGCACATGTCTACTGGTTTTGGGCCCCCCCAGGACCATGGCTGTGAGTGCGGGGGGTCTCCATGAAGCTCCGGAAGTCCGCGGGAGGCGTTCGTGATTCCGCTGCTGTGCGTAAGGCTCCGGTGTGGTTCCCCGTTCTAATCGTGCATTAGGTCCGGGTCCGTTCATTCATTTATTTGTTCTGCATTATTTTTTCATTTGTTTATTTGTGCTTACATTCTTTCATTTGTTTTTTTTGTTTTTTTGTGCTTCGTTCTAGACATGTGCACAACAAAAAAAATTAGTTTATTTTCGTTTTTTTTAGTTTCCGTTGATTCGTAACGATTCGTAAATTGGTAAGTCGTCGGTGTTCGTATTCGTAACGATTCGTATTTTCGTAAGAGTTTTTTTTTTCGTTGATTCGTTGTTCCGTTAGTTTCATTTTCGTTTATTCGAAATTCGGACGCATTCGTATTTATTCGTACATTCGTAACATTCGTAGATTCGTAATCGGAGCATAATTCATAATGTTATGTAATGTGTATGCTATTATTACATTTTGAGAGACACGGAAAATTACGAATCGCAAAAAAAAAAAAAAGTTACGAATGTACAAATTTTTTCGTTCAATCCATTTGAAGCACGTTAAGCAGCGCCATTGTAAGTGACACGGAAAATTACGAATCGAAAAAAAAAAAAAAAAAGTTACGAATGTACAAATTTTTTCGTTCAATCCATTTGAAGCACGTTAAGCAGCGCCATTGTAAGTGACACGGAAAATTACGAATCGAAAAAAAAAAAAAAAAAAAAGTTACGAATGTACGAATTTTTTCGTTCAATCCATTTGAAGCACGTTAAGCAGCGCCATTGTAAGGAACACGGAAAATTACGAATCGAAAAAAAAAAAAAAAAAAGTTCTGAATGTACGAATTTTTTCATGCAATCCATTCGAAGCACGTTAAGCAGCGCCATTGTAAGAGACACGGAAAATTACGAATCAAAAAAAAAAAAAATAAATTTACGAATGTACGAATTTTTTCGTTCAATCCATTCGAGGCACGTTTAGCAGCGCCATTGTAAGAGACACGGAAAATTACCAATTCAACAAAAAAAAAAAAAGTTACGAATGTACGAATTTTTTCGTTCATTTTGATTTTCGTTTGTTCCTGTTTTCGTTTTTCGGATTTTCTTCTTTCGTAGATTCGTTGTTTCTAATTCGTTTTTTTTCGGATTTTCGTTGTTTTCAGATTCGTTTGATTCGAACGATTCGTTAAAATTTTTAGCAAATCGTTCGTTCATTCGTACGATAACGAATGAACGAAAATAAGGAAAAAAACCGAAAAAACAAAAAAAAAAATAAACGAATTGCACATGTCTACTTCGTTCATTTGTTTGTTCTTACATGCATTTGTTTATTTTTTCTTATATTCATTCACGTGTTTGTTTATTTGTTCTTCATTCATTTGTTTATTTGTTCCTACATTCACTAATTTTTTATATTTGTTCTTCATTCATTTGTCTGTTTATATGCCCTTATATTCACAACTTTATTTTCTTGTCCTTACATTCATTCATCCTAAGGCTGCATTCACACCTGAGCGTAGCGTTTTCAGGCAGAAAATCGCGTGAATTGCGGCATTTTTTGCGGCTTTTTTTTTGCGGCGTTTTTTACTGCGTTTCGCTGCGTTTTTTGCCAGGATTTTGTGCAGAGCAAAAGGTCACCAATGCAAAAGAAAAACGTCCAAATCTGCCCGATTCGAGCGACAAAAAAGGGTCCGGAACTTGTTTGAGCTTCAGGCGTTCGGCTTCAGGCGACATGGAGTGGAGATGTGAACCAACTCCATAGAGAATAATGTATTTTTTCCCCTCTAGCGTTTTGTAGCTTCAGGCTTCAGGCGACAAAACGCTCAGGTGTGAATGCAGCCTTACATTCATTTGTTCAGAAAGATTCCTGCTCATGGAGCTTACAATCTAAAGGGAGGGGGAGTTAATACAAAAGGTAATAGTTATGGGGGGTGATCTGATGGAGGGGACAGGTTAGGGGCTGATCGGACATACTGGGGAAGGGAGTTCCAGAGGATGGGAGAGGCTCCGGAGAAGTCCTTAAGGCGAGCATTGGATTAGGTAACAAGGGAGCTAGAGAGCAGGAGGTCCTGGGAGGAGCGGAGGGGACGATTTGGGCGATATCTGCAGATGAGGTTGGTGATGTAGATGGGGGCGATGTTGTGGGTGGCCTTGTATGTTGTGGTTAGTACCGTATTTATCGGCGTATAACACGCACCCCAAGTTTAGGAGGACATTTTAAAAGGAAAAAAAGTTTTAGGAGGAAAGTTTAGGGAAAAAAAAACTTACATTTAAGCGTCACTTGCAGCCTTGCCCAGTGTCATTTGCAGCCTTGCCCAGCGTCATTTGCAGCCTTGCCCAGCGTCATTTGCAGCCTTGCCCAGCGTCATTTGCAGCCTTGCCCAGCGTCATTTGCAGCCTTGCCCAGCGTCATTTGCAGCTTGCCCAGCGTCATTTGCAGCCTTGCCCAGCGTCATTTGCAGCCTTGCCCAGCGTCATTTGCAGCCTTGCCCAGTGTCATTTGCAGCTTGCCCAGCGTCATTTGCAGCCTTGCCCAGTGTCATTGCAGCTTGCCCAGCGTTATTTGCAGCCTTGCCCAGTGTCATTTGCAGCCTTGCCCAGCGTCATTTGCAGCCTTGCCCAGTGTCATTGCAGCTTGCCCAGCGTCATTGTAGCTTGCCCAGCGTCATTGTAACCTTGCCCAGTGTCATTGTAGCTTGCCAGCGTCATTTGCAGTCTTGTTTAAATTTCCCGCCGCCGAGACGCTCTGTCGCGTGCGCCGCCGAAAAAGACCGAATCGCGGCCGGAAAAAAACGAAGCGGCGCAGGAAAAGACCGAGCCGACTGTTCGGCTCCGCTCGCAGTCCCGCCTCCCTGCTGTTTCCGGAGCGAGCGCAGGGAGGCGGGACTACGAGCGGAGCCGAACAGTAGGCTCGTCCTTTTCCGGCACCACTTCAGGTTTTTTCGGCCGCAATACAGTCTTTTTCGGCAGCGCTCGCTATTTTTCTGCGCCGCTTGCCATTTTTGTCACTTTTTTGGGGGTATCGGCGTATAACACGCACACACGACTTTCCCCCGATTTTAAGGGGGAAAAAGTGCGTGTTATACGCCGATAAATGCGGTATTTTGAATTTTATACGGTGGGGGAGGGGAAACACGTGAAGGGATTGGCAGAGAGGAGCGGCAGTCACGGATCAGTTAGTAATGTGTATTAGTCTAGCAGCATCGATGATAGACTCAAGTGGGAGGAGCCTGCTTAAGGGTAGGCCAGCGAGGAAGGAGTTGCAGTAGTCCAGGCAGGAAATAACCAAGGAGTGAGTAAGTTGCTTTGTGGGGTCATTAGGAAGGGTCGAAATTGTGGAGATGTTGCGGAGGTGAAGGCGGCAGGATTTAGCCAGTGATTGGATGAGGGGGCTGAAGGAGAGGTCAGAGCCTAGGATTACACCCAGGACATGGCATGTGTGGAGGGACCAATGGTTGTGCTGTTGATCTCAATGGTAAAGTCATGGGGGGGGGGGGAGGGGATTGGGCAGGAGGAAATATTATGAGCTCAGTTTTAGAAAGATTGAGTTTGAGGAAGTGGTGTAAGTTTGGTGTAAGTTTGTGATACATGAGGAGATTAGGGCGATGGGTTGAGGAGTGGAGAGATAGATCTGGGCGTCTTCGGCACAGAGGTGGTATTGAAAGCCAAGGGAGGTCATCAACTGGCCCAGGGAAGAGGTCTAGAGCGAGAATAAGAGAGGCCCAAGGACCAAACCTTGGGGCACCCTAACAGAAAGAGGAGCGGAGGAGATGGTGTTGCATGTGACACTGAAAGTGCGCTGAGATATGTAGGAGGAGAACCGTGAAAGAGGAGAATCACGAAAACCAAGGGAGTGGAGTTTGTTGAGGAGGAGCGGGTGGTCAACTGTGTCAGAGGCAGAAGAAAGGTCCAATGGTATGGGTATGGAGTACTGGCCATTGGTGTTAGCAGTTAGTAGGCCGGTGGTGAGTTTTAGCACAGCAGTTTCCGTGGAATGTTGTGGGTGGAGACCAGACTGTAGGGGATCGAGAAGGTTGTTGTCAGTAATGTAGGCGCTTCTACGGTTGTGGACAAGGCCTTCAAGAAGCCAAACTTGAGCAGGGAGATCTTAAGTTATTAAAACAGGTGGGGTCCAGCACAGGGGTTTTTGAGGATGGGGTAACCAGTGCATGTTTGAGCGGTGGAGGTAAAGGCGCCAGAGGAGAGGGAAGGGAATTCATTATAGCCGCGAGTAGTTTTAAATGACTTTTTTTCCTTCAGAAATGACACTTTGTGCAGGGACAGTTCTAAGCACGGAAAAACATGCGCCCCTTTACAGGCATACTATACACACCCCTCAGGTACGAAATTTAACCGCTTCAATACCCGCCCATAGTCATATGACGCCCACAAGGTGGATCTCCCATCCTGGGTGGGCGTCATATGACGTCCTCAGATTCCCGGCCGCCTGGGGGGGCGCGCGCGCCCGCGGCATCGCTCGGGACCCAGCCGCGATGTCTGCCGGGCACCCGCGATTGCCCGTTAAAACAACGGGACCGGGCGGGACCGTGGGGCTGTGTGTGTAAACACACAGCTCCACGTCCTGTCAGCGGGGAGGAGACCGATCATGTGATCCCAGTACAGAGGATCACATGATCGGTCTCCTCCCCTTAAGTCCCCTCCCCCTACAGTTAGAATCACTCCTATAGGGACACACATTAACCCCTCCAGCGCCCTCTAGTGTTAACCCCTTCCCTGCCAGTCACATTTACACAGTAATCAATGCAATTTTATAGCAACGATCGCTGTGTAAATGTGAATGGTTCCAAAAATGTGTCAAAAGTGTCCGAAGTGTCCGCCGCAATGTCGCAGTCACGAAAAAAAAATCGCAGATCCCCGCCATTACTAGTAAAAAAAAAAAAAAAAAAAATTCAATAAATCTATCCCCTATTTTGTAGACGCTATAACTTTTGCGCAAACCGATCAATATACGCTTATTGCGATTTTTTTTTTTTTACCAAAAATATGTAGAAGAATACGTATCGGCCTAAACTGAGGAAAAAAATTGTTTTTTTTTTTTTAAAAAAATGGGATATTTATTATAGCAAAAAGTAAAAAATATTGTGTTTTTTTTCAAAATTGTCGCTCTTCTTTTGTTTATAGCGCAAAAAATAAAAACCGCAGGGGCGATCAAATACCACCAAAAGAAAGCTCTATTTGTGGGAAAAAAAGGACGTCAATTTTGTTTGGGTGTAACGTCGCACGACCGCGCAATTGTTAGTTAAAGCAACGCAGTGCCGAATCGCAAAAAGTGCTCTGGTAAGGAAGGGTGTTTAAAAGCCCTGTATTGAAGTGGTTAAAGGAATATTTCACTTTTATTGTTTCACTTTAAGCATTATTATAATCACTGCTCCCGAAAAAACAGCCGTTTTTAAAACTTTTTTTTGCATTGATACATGTCCCCTGGGGCAGGACCCGGGTCCCCAAACACTTTTTATGACAACAACTTGCATATAGGCCTTTAAAATTAGCACTTTATATTTTTCATGTTCGAGTCCCATAGACTTTAGCGGTGTTCGGATGTTCGATCAAATTTATTGCCTGGTCGCATGTTTTGATGCGAACCGAACTGGGGGGTGTTCGGCTCATCCCTAGTGCCCACCAGTGCTCCCTATGAGTGCCCATCAGTGCTGCCTATCAATGCCCATCAGTGCCGCATATCAGTGCCACCTATCAGTGCTGCTTATCAGTGCCGCCTATCAGTGCCCATCGTCAGTGCCCATCAGTGCCACCTCATCGGTGCCGCCTTATCAGTGCCCATCAGTGCTTATCAGTGCCCATCAATGAAGGAGAAGACTTACTTATTTACAAAATTTTATAACAAAAACAAAGAAAAACAATTTTTTTTTCTAAATTTTCCAGTTTTTTTTATTCGTTTAGCAAAAAATAAAAACCACAGAGGTGATCAAATACCACCAAAAGGAAGCTCTATTTGTGGGAACAAAATGATAAAAAATTAGGGGTACTATTAAAACAGGTGGGGTCCAGCAAGGGGTTTTTGTAGGATGGGGTAACCAGTGCATGTTTGAGTGGTGGAGGTAAAGGCGCCAGAGGAGAGGGATGGTGCTGATGTTGTGATCCCAGGACACAGTGTTGGCAGGACAGAGAGCCAAGATATGGGACTGTCCTGGCTAATCCGGGACAGTAGGCATGTCGCCCACTTAGGCCCAAACTTTTTGGATTTACTGAGCATGTGCAGTAAAACGAATAAGAATGAGACTTTGATCCGGGCAGGGACACAGCATCAACAGGACAGAGGGCTAAGATATGGGACTGTCCTGGCTAATCCGGGACAGTAGGCATGTCGCCCACTTAGGTCCTAACCTTTTGGATTTACTGAGCATGTGCAGTAAAACGAATAGGAATGAGGCTGTGATCCGGGCAGGGACACAGCATCAACAGGACAGAGGGCCAGAATATGGGACTGTCCTGGCTAATCCGGGACAGTAGGCATGTCGCCCACTTAGGTCCTAACCTTTTGGATTTACTGAGCATGTGCAGTAAAACGAATAGGAATGAGGCTGTGATCCGGACAGGGACACAGCATCAACAGGACAGAGGGCCAGAATATGGGACTGTCCTGGCTAATCCGGGACAGTAGGCATGTCGCCCACTTAGGCCCAAACCTTTTGGATTTACTGAGCATGTGCAGTAAAACGAATAGGAATGATGCCTTGATCCAGCCAGGGACACAGCATCAACAGGACAGAGGGCTAAGATATGGGACTGTCCTGGCTAACCCGGGACAGTAGGCATATCGCCCACTTAGGCCGCCATCTCTGCAATTAATGCCTTCTTGTATTACTGAGCATGTGCAGTAACTCAAATAATGTTGATGCTGTGATCCCGGGACACAGCCCTGGAGGGACAGAGGTGCAAGTTACAGGTGACTGATTTCCTCCAGATTGTGTCAGACCTCCTCCCATCACACTAGAGCAGACAACCTGGGGTGACAACACTGCTCCTCTTAAGATATAGTCCAGTGGGCGGTGTCACCCCAGGACAGGAAGTGTGTGACTGGCAGGATCACCAGGTTAGAATAAAGGGGAAAAAAAGCCTTACATTTTAAATAATATTGAAAATGGCTTTTAAAATTGTATTAGAATTTGGGTTTTAACCACTTGCCACCCGCCATATAGCAATATGACGTCGGCAAAGTGGTTGCGATAACCTGACCGGACGTCATATGACGTCGCCAGATTACCAATCATTCTGACACACCGCAACTCCGATCTAGGTATAGAGCCTCTGACAGAGACTCTTTACCACGTGATCAGCCGTGTCCAATCATGGCTGATCATGATGTAAACAGGAAGAGCTGTGGATCGGCTTTTCCTCACTCACATCTGACAGACGTGAGTAGAGGAGAGCCCATCAGCTGCTCTCCTGACGGGGGGGGGGGGGGGGGGGGGGGGGGGGGGGGGGGTCTGTGCTGATTGTTTATCAGTGCAGCCCCTCCTCAGATGCCTGCCCAGAACCACCAGGAATGCCGCCAGGACCACCAGGGATGGCCACCACACTGGACCAACAGGTATGCCACCCTAGACCTCCAGGGATATACCAATCAGTGCCCAGGCAGCTGCCAATCAGTGCCATTGAAAAATGCCTGCCAGTGCCAGTGATGCCTATCAGTGAAACCCAGTGCCATCAATGCCCATCAGTGCCGCCTATCAGTGCTCATCAGTGCCCAGTAGTGCCTTATATCAGTGCCACCCATAAGTACCCACCAGTGTAGTGTAGCCTTTCAGTGCCCATCAGTGTCACCTATCAGTGGCCAGTGGATTTTGAGTCAAACTCATGTTCGACTTGAGCATTGCCTGTTCGCCCATTCGCCGAACAGCGAACAATTTGGGGTGTTCGCGGCAAATTCGAAAAGCCACGGAACACCCTGTAAAAGTCTATGGGAGAAATCTAAAGTGCTAATTTTAAAGGCTTATATGCAAGTTATTGTCGTAAAAAGTGTTTGGGGACCCGGGTCCTGCCCCAGGGGACATGTATCAATGCAAAAAACAAAAAAAAGTTTTAAAAACGGCAGTTTTTTCAGGAGCAGTGATTTTAATAATGCTTAAAGTAAAACAATAAAAGTATAATATTCCTTTAAATTTCGTACCTGGGGTGTATGTATAGTATGCATGTAAAGGGGCGCATGTTTCCCGTGCTTAGAACTGTCCCTGCACAAAGTGTAATTTCTGAAGGAAAAAAAGTCATTTAAAATCACTCGCGGCTAATGAATTGTCGGCTCCCCGTAATACAGAGAACAGTCATTGAAAGTCATTCATAAAAAAATTTAAAAAATGCGTGGGGGTCCCCCCAAATTCAATTACCAGGTCCTTCAGGTCTGGTATGGATTTTAAGGTGAACACCACACCAAATAAAAAAAAAAATGGCGTGGCGTTCCCCCCAAAAATTCATACCAGACCCTTTATCCAAGCACGCAACCTGGAAAAGAGGGGAGGACGAGAGAGCGCCCCCCCTCCTGAAATGTACCAGGCCACATGCCCTCAACCCATGTTGATGGGGACAAGGGCCTCACCCCCACGCATTTTTTTTTTATTTTTATCAATGACTTTCAATGACTGTTCTCTGTATTACGGGGAGCCGACAATTCATTATAGCCGCGAGTGATTTTAAATGACTTTAGGCATGTGGCCTGGTACATTTCAGGAGGGGGAACGCTCTCTCGTCCTCCCCTCTTTTCCAGGTTGCGTGCTTGGATAAAGGGTCTGGTATGAATTTTTGGGGGGGAACGCCACGCCATTTTTTTTTTATTTGGTGTGGAGTTCCCCTTAAAATCCATAGCAGACCTGAAGGGCCTGGTAATTGAATTTGGAGGGACCCCCACGCATTTTTTTTATTTTTTTATCAATGACTTTCAATGACTGTTCTCTGTATTACGGGGAGCCGACAATTCATTATAGCCGCGAGTAGTTTTAAATGACTTTTTTTCCTTCAGAAATTACACTTTGTGCAGGGACAGTTCTAAGCACGGGAAACATGCGCCCCTTTACAGGCATACTATACACACCCCCCAGGTACGAAATTTAAAGGAATATTTCACTTTTATTGTTTCACTTTAAGCATTATTATAATCACTGCTCCCGAAAAAACGTCAGTTTTTAAAACTTTTTTTGCATTGATACATGTCCCCTGGGGCAGGACCCGGGTCCCCAAACACTTTTTATGACAACAACTTGTATATAAGCCTTTAAAATTAGCACTTTAGATTTTTCATGTTCGAGTCCCATAGACTTTAACGGTGTTCGGGTGTTCGAACAAATGTATTGCCTGTTCGCATGTTTTGATGCAAACCGAACTGGGGGGTGTTCGGCTCATCCCTAGTGCCCACCAGTGCTCCCTATGAGTGCCCATCAGTGCTGCCTATCAGAGCCCATCAGTGCCGCATATCAGTGCCACCTATCAGTGCTGCCTATCAGTGCCACTTATCAGTGCCCATCGTCAGTGCCCATCAGTGCCACCTCATCGGTGCCGCCTTATCAGTGCCCATCAATGAAGGAGAAAACTTACCTATTTACAAAATTGATAACAAAAACAAAGAAAAACTAATTTTTTTTCTAAATTTTCAGTTTTTTTTATTCGTTTAGCAAAAAATAAAAACCACAGAGGTGATCAAATACCACCAAAAGAAAACTCTATTTGTGGGAACAAAATGATAAAAATGTAGTTTGGGTACAGTGTAGCCTGACCGCGCAATTGTCATTTAAAAAGTGACAGCGCTAAAAGCTAAAAATTGGCCTGGGCAGGAAGGGGAGCAAGTGCCCGGGATCGAAGGGGTTAAAGAACTTAGTTTTCTGCTGGGCCCTTCGCTTTGGGGGGGGTCCTGCACCGTTAGCCCCCCCCTTGGCACGGGTGTAGAGCATGACACAAATCCTTCAGCGCCGTAAAAAATGATCTGTGACAAAATAACATTTTTATGTTTACACGGCTTCATCTCCGCCATAAATCTCCCATCGCAGGTGAGCGCCAGTCGTGGCGCCGTGTCTGCGACGTCGCCCCCCTCTATATCATCCTCTCTTGTTATCCGCCAAAAGTCGACCGTGCCAAAAAAGTTTACAAAAGCCGTGAATCTCTCCCTGCTCCAAGCCCGCGCCTTTTTATTTCCTGCCGTAAACAATATAATTCCTCGGTTATGCGTCAGTAATTCACCATCAGCGCGACTTTATGCGGGACGGCGTCTTTTTTTTGGCAGGACCGGTAAGTCTCTGTCTAAACATTCCATAAATAATTCGCGATAAAAAGACATCGCCCTAAAGGGCAAATGCGTCAACGTTTTTATGGCGAACGCCATCCGTCAAGCCTTCGCCGCCAGCGATCTTTCACTCTTCAATTTCATGTTGGCTGATGGGATTACTCCCGCTCCATCACCGGCACTCGGGGCCAAGCCGTTCTTCACGTGGCGGTGCGTCCCGCCCGCCCGCCCGCCGCGCTCATGTGACGGAGAGGAGATCTAATCAAACATAAGGCGGCGTGTATCCATCCGTATGTGTCCGCACAATTCCCGCAGAATTATTCCTCTTATGTATTAATATCCCTCAATCTGTAAGATTATCAGGTGACCGGACAGCGCAGGCTAACCGAACGATTAACCCCTTCAGTACCGGCACTGTTACCCCTCCCTGCCCAGGCCGATGTTCAGCTTTCAGCACTGTCACCCCTCCCTGCCCAGGCCAATGTTCAGCTTTCAGCGTCGTCGCACTTTAAATTGACAATTGCGCATTCATGCAGCACTGTACCCAGATTATATTTTTATTATTTTTTTTTTTAGACGGATAGCGGTTTCTTTTGGTGGTATTTAATCGCCACTGGGGGGGGGGGGGTCTTTATTTTTCGCTCAGCAAATGAAAAAGGACCAAAAAATTTGCAAAACAAACTAACTTTTTTTTAGACTTCGTAAAAATGTTTGCAAAAAAGTCATTTTTCTTCTTCACTGATGCGCAGTGATGAGACTGCACTAGTGGGCACTGATAGGCAGCACTAGTGGGCACTGATAGGCTGCACTGATGGGCACTGATAGACTGCACTGATGGGCACTGATAGGTGGCACTGATAGGCTGCACTGATGAGGCAGCACTGTTGGGCACTGATATGCTGCACTGATGGGCACTGAAAGGCTGCACTGATGGGCATTGGTAGGCTCCACTGATGGGCACCGATGAGGCTGCACTGATGAGGCAGCACTGTTGGGCACTGATATGCTGCACTGATGGGCATTGATAAGCTGCACTGATGGGCACTGATAGGCTGCACTGATGGGCACTGATGAGGCTGCACTGATGGGCACTGATGGGCACTGAAAGGCTGCACTGATGAGGCTGCACTGATGGGCACTGATAGGCTGCACTGATGATGCTGCACTGATGGGCACTGATAGGCACTGATAGGCTGCACTGATGGGCACTGATGAGGCTGCACTGATGGGCACTGAAAGGCTGCACTGATGAGGCTGCACTGATGGGCACTGATAGGCTGCACTGATGGGCACTGATGAGGCTGCACTGATATGCTGCACTGATGCGGCTGCACATATTTTTGCCACCCAAATGCATTATTTTACATATATCTACTAGGACCCCCAGGTCCTTTTCCATCTTAGATCCCCCCATTCTATAGATTGTATTCGTATTTTTGGCGCCCAAATGCATTATTTTACATTTTTGTACATTGAACCTCATTTGCCATGTAGTTGCCCCTCCCCCCCCTTTTTGCCTTCATTCTTGGTGGCATAGATACAACAAGGTGTTGGAAACGTTCCTCAGAGATTTGGTCCATAGTGACATGATAACATCACACAGTTGCAGCAGATTTGTCGGCTGCACATCCATGATGCCAATCTCCACCACATCCCAAAGGTGCTCTATTGGAATGAGATGTGGTGAGTGTGGAGGCCATTGGAGGACAGTGACCTCATTGGCCAGTGGTGAGATGATTGGAGCGTTGTGACATGGTGCCTTATCCTGCTGGGAGGAGCCATCAGAAGATGGGGACACTGTAGTCATAATGGGATGGACATGGTCAGCAACAATACTCAGGTAGATGTGGTGAGTGTGGAGGCCATTGGAGGACAGTGACCTCATTGTCCAGTGGTGAGATGATTGGAGCGTTGTGATTGGTGCATTATCCTGCTGGGAGGAGCCATCAGAAGATGGAGAATCCCCCACACCATTACACCCCCACCACCAGCCTGAACCGGTGATACCCCATCCCCCACACCATTACACCCCCACCACCAGCCTGAACCGGTGATACCCCATCCCCCACACCATTACACCCCCACCACCAGCCTGAACCGGTGATACCCCATCCCCCACACCATTACACCCCCCCACCACCAGCCTGAACCGGTGATACCCCATCCCCCACACCATTTACCCCCCCACCACCAGCCTGAACCGGTGATATCCCATCCCCCACACCATTACACCCCCCACCACCAGCCTGAACCGGTGATACCCCATCCCCCACACCATTACATCCCCACCACCAGCCTGAACCGGTGATATCCCATCCCCCACACCATTACACCCCCCCACCACCAGCCTGAACCGGTGATACCCCATCCCCCACACCATTACACCCCCACCACCAGCCTGAACCGGTGATACCCCATCCCCCACCCATACACCCCCACCACCAGCCTAAACCTGTGATACCCCACCCCCCACCCCCACCACCAGCCTGAACCGGTGATATCCCATCCCCCACACCATTACACCCCCACCACCAGCCTGAACCGGTGATACCCCATCCCCCACACCATTACACCCCCACCACCAGCCTGAACCGGTGATACCCCATCCCCCACACCATTACACCCCCACCACCAGCCTGAACCGGTGATACCCCATCCCCCACACCATTACACCCCCACCACCAGCCTGAACCGGTGATACCCCATCCCCCCACACCATTACACCCCCACCACCAGCCTGAACCGGTGATACCCCATCCCCCACACCATTACACCCCCACCACCAGCCTGAACCGGTGATATCCCATCCCCCACACCATTACACCCCCACCACCAGCCTGAACCGGTGATACCCCATCCCCCACACCATTACACCCCCACCACCAGCCTGAACCGGTGATACCCCATCCCCCACACCATTACACCCCCACCACCAGCCTGAACCGGTGATACCCCATCCCCCACACCATTACACCCCCACCACCAGCCTGAACCGGTGATACCCCATCCCCCACACCATTACACCCCCACCACCAGCCTGAACCGGTGATACCCCACCCCCCCCCCCCCCACACCATTACACCCCCACCACCAGCCTGAACCGGTGATACCCCATCCCCCACACCATTACACCCCCACCACCAGCCTGAACCGGTGATACCCCATCCCCCCCACCATTACACCCCCACCACCAGCCTGAACCGGTGATATCCCATCCCCCACACCATTACACCCCCACCACCAGCCTGAACCGGTGATACCCCATCCCCCACACCATTACACCCCCACCACCAGCCTGAACCGGTGATACCCCATCCCCCACACCATTACACCCCCACCACCAGCCTGAACCGGTGATACCCCATCCCCCACACCATTACACCCCCACCACCAGCCTGAACCGGTGATATCCCATCCCCCACACCATTACACCCCCACCACCAGCCTGAACCGGTGATACCCCATCCCCCACACCATTACACCCCCACCACCAGCCTGAACCGGTGATACCCCATCCCCCACACCATTACACCCCCACCACCAGCCTGAACCGGTGATACCCCATCCCCCACACCATTACACCCCCACCACCAGCCTGAACCGGTCATACCCCATCCCCCACACCATTACACCCCCCACCACCAGCCTGAACCGGTGATACCCCATCCCCCACACCATTACACCCCCACCACCAGCCTGAACCGGTGATACCCCATCCCCCACACCATTACACCCCCACCACCAGCCTGAACCGGTGATACCCCATCCCCCACACCATTACACCCCCACCACCAGCCTGAACCGGTGATACCCCACCCCCCCACACCATTACACCCCCACCACCAGCCTGAACCGGTGATACCCCATCCCCCACACCATTACACCCACACCACCAGCCTGAACCGGTGATACCCCATCCCCCACACCATTACACCCCCACCACCAGCCTGAACCGGTGATACCCCATCCCCCACACCATTACACCCCCACCACCAGCCTGAACCGGTGATATCCCATCCCCCACACCATTACACCCACACCACCAGCCTGAACCGGTGATACCCCATCCCCCACACCATTACACCCACACCACCAGCCTGAACCGGTGATACCCCATCCCCCACACCATTACACCCCCACCACCAGCCTGAACCGGTGATACCCCATCCCCCACACCATTACACCCCCCCACCAGCCTGAACCGGTGATACCCCATCCCCCACACCATTACACCCCCACCACCAGCCTGAACCGGTGATACCCCATCCCCCACACCATTACACCCCCCACCACCAGCCTGAACCGGTGATATCCCATCCCCCACACCATTACACCCCCACCACCAGCCTGAACCGGTGATACCCCATCCCCCACACCATTACACCCCCACCACCAGCCTGAACCGGTGATACCCCATCCCCCACACCATTACACCCCCCACCAGCCTGAACCGGTGATACCCCATCCCCCACACCATTACACCCCCACCACCAGCCTGAACCGGTGATACCCCATCCCCCACACCATTACACCCCCACCACCAGCCTGAACCGGTGATATCCCATCCCCCCCACACCATTACACCCCCACCACCAGCCTGAACCGGTGATACCCCATCCCCCACACCATTACACCCCCACCACCAGCCTGAACCGGTGATATCCCATCCCCCACACCATTACACCCCCCCCACCACCAGCCTGAACCGGTGATACCCCATCCCCCACACCATTACACCCCCACCACCAGCCTGAACCGGTGATACCCCATCCCCCACACCATTACACCCCCACCACCAGCCTGAACCATGCGCCAAATTCTGACCCCACCATCTGAATGTCGGAGCTGAAATCCAGACTCATCAGACCAAGCAACGTTTTTCCAATATACTATTGTTCAATGTTGGTGATCCTGTGCCAGTTGTAGCCTCAGTTTCCTGTTCTCAGCTGACAGGAGTGGCACCCGGTGTGGTCTTCTGCTGCTGTAGCCCATCTGCTCCAAGGTTGGATGTGTTGTGCGTTCAGAGATGGTATTCTGCATACCTTGGGTGTAACGAGGGGTTATTTAAGTTTCTGTTGTCTTTCTATCATCTGGAACCAGTCTGCCCATTCTCCTCTGACCTCAACAAGGCATTTTCCTCCACACCACTGCCTCTCACTGGATATTTTCTCTTTTTTCCCACCATTCTCTGTAAACCCCGAGAGATGGTTGTGTGTGAAAATCCCAGAAATACTCAGACCGGCCCGTCTGCCACCAACACCCCCACGAGTCCGGTCGCGGTTCCGGCGGACTCGATCGCCGCAGGGATAACTGCGATCGTCTCACGGGAAGGCTGAACGGGGAGATGCGAAAGTAAACAAGCATCTCCCCGTTCTGCCTAGCAACTAGTGACACTGATCTCTGCTCCCTGTGATTGGAGCAGAGATCAGTGTTCACTAAAACACAGCCACGCCCCCCCACAGTTAGTAACACGCCCCTAGGAACACTTAACCCCTACACTGCCACCCCCTGGTTAACCCATTCACTGCCAATGTCATTTATACAGGATTGCTGTATAAATGTGAATGGTCCCAAAAATGTGTCAAAAATGTCCGATGTGTCCGCCATAATGTCGCAGTCACAATAAAAATCGCTGATCGCCGCCATTACTAGTAAAAAAAAAAAAATTATTAATAAAAATGCTATAAAACTATCCCCTATTTTGTAAATGCTATAACTTTTGCGCAAACCAATCAATAATCGCTTATTGCGATTTTTTTTACCAAAAATATGTAGAAGAATACAGAATACGTATCGGCCTAAACTGAGGGAAAATAATGTTTATTTATATATTTTTGGGGATATTTATTATAGCAAAAAGTAAAAAATAATGTGTTTTTTTCCAAATCGTCGCTCTTTTTTTGTTTATAGCGCAAAATATAAAAACCGCAGGGGCGATCAAATACCACCAAAAGAAAGCTCTATTTGTGGGGGAAAAAAAGGACGCAAATTTGGTTGAGAGCCACGTCGCACGACCGCGCAATTGTCAGCTAAAGCGACGCAGTGCCGAATCGCAAGAAGTGGTCTGGTCTTAAGCCAGCAAAATGGTTCCGGGGCTGAAAGTGGTTAAACAAGTCGTCTTCACCACGTCTAGATGTCTAAATGCATTGAGTTGCTGCTGCCGTGTGATTGGCTGATTAGCGATTTGTGTTAAAAAGCAACTGAACAGCTGTACCTAATAAAGTGGCCGGTGAGTGTAGTTACATTGTTACAGATTGCCATGGTTCCATTGCTGTATAGTAGTTACATTGTTACAGATTACCATGGTTCCATTGCTGTATAGTAGTTACATTGTTACAGATTGACATGGTTCCATTGCTGTATAGTAGTTACATTGTTACAGATTGCCATGGTTCCATTGCTGTGTAGTAGTTACATTGTTACAGATTGCCATGGTACCATTGCTGTGTAGTAGTTACATTGTTACAGATTGCCATGGTTCCATTGCTGTGTAGTAGTTACATTGTTACAGATTGCCATGGTTCCATTGCTGTATAGTAGTTACATTGTTACAGACTGCCATGGTTCCATTGCTGTGTAGTAGTTACATTGTTACAGATTGCCATGGTTCCATTGCTGTGCAGTAGTTACATTGTTACAGATTGCCATGGTTCCATTGCTGTGTAGTAGTTACATTGTTACAGATTGCCATGGTTCCATTGCTGTGTAGTAGTTACATTGTTACAGATTGCCATGGTTCCATTGCTGTATAGTATTTACATTGTTACAGATTGCCATGGTTCCATTGCTGTATAGTAGTTACATTGTTACAGATTGCCATGGTTCCATTGCTGTATAGTAGTTACATTGTTACAGATTGCCATGGTTCCATTGCTGTGTAGTAGTTACATTGTTACAGATTGCCATGGTTCCGTTGCTGTATAGTAGTTACATTGTTACAGATTGCCATGGTTCCATTGCTGTATAGTAGTTACATTGTGTGATCTTTGGGGACAATAGCTCCACGGGATTAAGTGCATAAACCGTCAGATTTATAATAAAAGACATTTATTTGTAAGGAAAAAATCAAAAATAAGGCTTTCTGCAGCGCACAGGCAAAAATACAAAACAAAGTCCGCTTACCTTCAGCATAAAAGAAAATCAGCTTATCTTCAGCACAACATTTTTTTTTAAGGAAAACACATACAGTTTTGTAGCCTCCAAACATCCACACAGCTCAACCGGCAGGTGTAATCACCTACTCCTCCTCACCACCAACTCTTCCCTACTTCCTGTCTTATGAGCTGTCTTCCTGGAGGCCATTAACCCCCTGTGCACTGAATCCCTGTGGTCAGGGAGGGAGGCTCTTTCCCACCCGAATATCTCTTCAGAGCCTCCCAAATTCCGGGTCCCAAATAACTTACTATTAAACATAGAGAGGACTGCGAGTCAGTCCTCTCCTGCTTGGCTACTCCCGGAACCCCTCACCCATTTTTGGTGACCCCCTGAGCAACACTGCGACTCCTTTAAAGGGACCACAGCCCAAATACCACAGCCCAAATACTGGTGCTACATAGCACCCGTCCAGGACCCAACCTTGGGAGAGGAAATGGTCACTTAAAGTTCCATTTGGAATAAAATGTAATTTTATATAAAGTTATTTTTTAGCGCCGTTCTTCTTGTCTGCATCTTCTTTGCTTAAAGTGAACCTGTCACCCAAGGCAGCCATCTTTGCTGCTCTCTGTATTAATACACTGTAAATTAAAGGGTGACGCCCCCTTAGGGGGCGGGCCCATGACACCCTGCACTCACAGCATCGTCCTCAGTGCTGGGGAAAACTGAGGACCTCTTGTGGTGGAAAGGAAGTAATGCAGGGGACAGGGACAGTGTGATGAGAAGCAGTTTTTCTCCAGCACTAACCTTCCTTATCACTTCCCAACTAACCTTCCCTGTGACCCTAATATTAGTCCTGACTGTGACAATAGGTTTCCTATAACCCTAACACTATCCGTCTCCCACCCCCCCAAACCATCCTTCAATGTAATCCCAACACTGACCCTCCCTGTAACCCCAACACTAACCCTCCCTGTAACCCCAACACTAACCTTCCCTGTAACCCCAACACTAACCTTCCCTGTAATCCAACACTAACCCTCCCTGTAACCCCAACACTAACCTTCCCTGTAACCCCAACACTAACCTTCCCTGTAATCCAACACTAACCCTCCCTGTAACCCCAACACTAACCTTCCCTGTAATCCCAACACTAACCCTCCCTGTAACCACAACACTAACTCTCACTGTAACCCCAACACTAACCTTCCTTGTAACCCCAACACTGACCTTCCCTGTAAACCCAACACTAACCCTCCCTGTTAACCCAACACTGACCCCTCCCTGTAACCCCATCACTAACCCTCCCTGTAACCCCAACACTGACCCCTCCCTGTAACCCCAACACTAACCTTCCCTGTAACCCTAACACTGACCCCTCCCTGTAACCCCAACACTAACCCTCCCTGTAATCCCCAACACTAACCCTCCCTGTAACCCCAACACTAACCCTCCCTGTAACCCCAACACTAACCCTCCCTGTAACCCCAACACTAACCTTCCCTGTAACCCCAACACGAACCCTCCCTCCCAACACTAACCCTCCCTGTAACCCCAACACTAACCTTCCTTGTAAACCCAACACTAACCCTCCCTGTAACCCCAACACTGACCCTCCCTGTAACCCCAACACTGACCCTCCCTGTAACCCTAACACTAACCTTCCTTGTAAACCCAACACTAACCCTCCCTGTAACCCCAACACTGACCCCTACCTGTAACACCAACACTAACCCTCCCCTGTAACCCCAACACTAACCCTCCCTGTAACCCTAAAACTAACCTTCCCTGTAATCCCAACACTAACCCTCCCTGTAACCCCAACACTAACCTTCCTTGTAAACCCAACACTAACCCTCCCTGTAACCCCAACACTGACCCCTACCTGTAACACCAACACTGACCTTCCCTGTAAACCCAACACTAACTCTTCCTGTAACCCCAACACTAACCTTCCCTGTAACCACAACACTAACCCTCCCTGTAACCCCAACACTAACTCTCACTGTAACCCCAACACTAACCCTCCCTGTAACCACAACACTAACCCTCCCTGTTAACCCAACACTGACCCCTCCCTGTAACCCCAACACTAACCCTCCCTGTAACCCCAACACTGACCCCTCCCTGTAACCCCAACACTAACCCTCCCTGTAACCCCAACACTAACCTTCCCTGTAACCCAACACTAACCTTCCATGTAACCCCAACACTAACCCTCCCTGTAATCCCAACACTAACCCTCCCTGTAACCCCAACACGAACCCTCCCTGTAACCCCAACACTAACCCCTCCCTGTAACCCCAACACTAACCCTCCCTGTAACCCCAACACGAACCCTCCCTCCCAACACTAACCCTCCCTGTAACCCCAACACTAACCCTCCCTGTAACCCCAACACTAACCTTCCTTGTAAACCCAACACTAACCCTCCCTGTAACCCCAACACTGACCCCTACCTGTAACACCAACACTGACCTTCCCTGTAACCCCAACACTGACCCTCCCTGTAACCCTAATGCCTCGTACACACGTAGGGACTTTTGCCGGCGGACCTAGTCCAGCGGACAATCCCGCGGGACTTTCCAGCTAGGTCCGCTGGACTTTCCGAGGGTGTGGACTTGCCCACACACGCACGGACTTCTCCAGCGGATAATCCGCCAGCCAAAAGTCCGCGGGACTTTTGAAAATGAACGGACTTGCCCACACACGGAGCAGTCCGTTCATTTCGAACGTAACTTCAGGTTACGTAGCTAGCGTAGGCAGTAAATGCCGCCGCGCTAGCTCCGCAAGCTGGCATGGATTTAAAGGGAATCCCCACGCCGAAAAAACGGCGTGGGGGTTCCCCCCAAATCCAAGTCAGACCCTCATCCGAGCACGCAGCCTGGCAGGCCAGGAAAGGGGTGGGGACGAACGAGCGCCCCCCCCCCCCCCTCCTGAGCCGTACCAGGCCGCGTGCCCTCAACATGGGGGGTGCCCTGGGGAAAGGGGGGCCGTGCGCCCCCCCCCACCCCAAAGCACCTTGTCCCCATGTTGATGAGGACAAGGGCCTCTTCCCGACAACCCTGGCCGTTGGTTGTCGGGGTCTGCGGGCGGGGGCTTATCAGAATCTGGGAGCCCCCTTTAATAAGGGGGCCCCCAGATCCCGGCCCCCCACCCTATGTGAATGAGTATGGGGTACGATGTACCCCTACCCATTCACCTAAGGTGTAAAATGTAAAGTACAAAAACACACACACTTTTGAAAAAATATTTTATTGCACTGCTCCGGGGGTCTTCTTCCGTCTTGGGGGTCTTCTCGCCGGACTCCTCCGCTCTCTTCTGCTCTTTTACCGAGCGGGGGAAGTCCGGCTACCTTCTTCGTCGTCGCCGCCGTCGTCTGGGGGTCTCGATCCGCCTTCGGGGGTCTTCCGGGGGTCTCTTCTGTTCTTGCGGCGGTCGTCGTCTTCCGCGCCGCCGGCGCCTTCTCCTTCTTCTTGTCCTTCTTCTTGTTCTTCTTCTTCCGATGTTGACCCGTCGCTGTCTCTGCCCGGAATGCCTGTGCCGCTCTGCGCTGAGACTTATATAGGGACATGGGGGACAGGGTCACATGTTCATGTCACATGGTGACCCCGCCCCCTTGCGATGTCACAGTCCCAGCATCCTCCGGGACTGTGACATCACAAGGGGCGGGGTCACCATGTGACATGTGCATGTGACCCTGTCCCCCATGTCCCTATATAAGTCTCAGCGCAGAGCGGCACAGGCATTCCGGGCAGAGAGAGCGTCGGGTCAACATCGGAAGAAGAAGAACAAGAAGAAGGACAAGAAGAAGGAGAAGGCGCCGGCGGCGCGGAAGACGACGACCGCCGCAAGAACAGAAGAGACCCCCGGAAGACCCCCGAAGGCGGATCGAGACCCCCAGATGGCGGCGACGACGAAGAAGGTAGCCGGACTTCCCCCGCTCGGTAAAAGAGCTTGGTAAATGGCGGGGGAGTCCGGCGAGAAGACCCCCAAGACGGAAGAAGACCCCCGAAGGCGGATCGAGACCCCCAGACGGCGGCGACGACGAAGAAGGTAGCCGGACTTCCCCCGCTCGTGAAAGAGCTAGGTAAAAGAGCAGAAGAGAGCGGAGGAGTCCGGCGAGAAGACCCCCAAGACGGAAGAAGACCCCCGGAGCAGTGCAATAAACTATTTTTTCAAAAGTGTGTGGGTGTTTTTTTTTACTTTACATTTTACACCTTAGGTGAATGGGTAGGGGTACATCGTACCCCATACTCATTCACATAGGGTGGGGGGCCGGGATCTGGGGGCCCCCTTATTAAAGGGGGTTCCCAGATTCCGATAAGCCCCCGCCCGCAGACCCCGACAACCAACGGCCAGGGTTGTCGGGAAGAGGCCCTTGTCCTCATCAACATGGGGACAAGGTGCTTTGGGGTGGGGGGGCCGCACGGCCCCCCTTTCCCCAGGGCACCCCCCATGTTGAGGGCACGCGGCCTGGTACGGCTCAGGAGGGGGGGGGGGCGCTCGTTCGTCCCCACCCCTTTCCTGGCCTGCCAGGCTGCGTGCTCGGATGAGGGTCTGACATGGATTTGGGGGGAACCCCCACGCCGTTTTTTCGGCGTGGGAGTCCCTTTAAATCCATGCCAGGTCACGGAGCTAGCGCGGCGGCAGTAACCAAAGCACTAACCCTCCCTGTAACCCCAACACTGACCCCCTTTAACACCAACACTAACCCTCCCTGTACCCCCAACACTAATTTCCCTTGTAATCCCAACACTAACCCTCCCTGTAACCCACACACTAACCCTCCCTGTATCCCCAACACTAACCTTCCCTCCCTGTAACCCAAACACTAACCTTCCTTGTAAACCCAACACTAACCCAACCTGTAACCCCAACACTGACCCCTACCTGTAACACCAACACTAACCCTCCCTGTAAACCCCAACACTAACCTTCCTTGTAACCCCAACACTAACCCTCCCTGAAACCCTAACACTAACCCTCCCTGTATCCCCAACACTAACCCTCCCTGTAACCCCAACACTAACTCTCCCTGTAACCCCAACACTAACCCTCCCTGTAACCCAACACTAACCCTCCTTGTAAACCCAACACTAACCCTCCCTGTAACCCCAACACAAACCCTCCCTGTAACCCCAACACTGACCTTCCCTGTAACCCCAACACTAACCCTCCCTGTAACCCCAACACTAACCCTTCCCTGTAACCCTAACACTAACCCTCCCTGTAACCACAACACTAACCCTTCCCTGTAACCCCAACACTAACCCTCCCTGTAACCCCAACACTAACCCTCCCTGTAACCCCAACACTAACCCTCCCTGTAACCCCAACACTAACCCTCCCTGTAACCCCAACACTAACCCTCCCTGTAACCCCAACACAAAACCCTCCCTGTAACCCCAACACTAACCCTCCCTGTAACCCCAACACTAACCCTTCCCTGTAACCCCAACACTAACCCTCCCTGTAACCCAACACTAACCCCCTGTAACCCCAACACTAACCCTCCCTGTAAACCCCAACACTAACCCTCCCTGTAACCCCAACACTAACCCTCCCTGTAACCCTAACACTAACCTCCCTGTAACCCCAACACTAACCCTCCCTGTAACCCCAACACTAAACCCTCCCTGTAACCCCAACACTAACCCTCCCTGTAACCCCAACACTAACCTTCCCTGTAACCCCAACACTGACCCCTCCCTGTAACCCAACACTAACCCTCCCTGTAACCCCAACACTAACCCTCCCTGTAACCCCAACACTAACCCTCCCTGTAACCCAACACTAACCCTCCCTGTAACCCCAACACTAACCTCCCTGTAACCCAACACTAACCCTCCCTGTAACCCCAACACTAACCCTCCCTGTAACCCCAACACTGTCCCTCCCTGTAACCCCAACACTAACCCTCCTGTAACCCCAACACTAACCCTCCCTGTAACCCAAACACTAACCCTCCCTGTAACCCCAACACTAACCCTCCCTGTAACCCTAACCCTCCCTGTAACCCTAACACTAACCTCCCTGTAACCCAACACTAACCCTCCCTGTAACCCTAACACTAACCCTCCCTGTAACCCCAACACTAACCCTCCCTGTAACCCAACACTAACCCTCCCTGTAACCCCAACACTAACCCTCCCTGTAACCCCAACACTAACCCTCCCTGTAAACCCTACACTAACCCTCCCTGTAACCACAACACTAACCCTCCCTGTAACCCCAACACTAACCCTCCCTGTAACCCCAACACTAACCCTCCCTGTAACCCCAACACTACCCTTCCCTGTAACCCCAACACTGACCCTCCCTGTAACCCCCAACACTAACCCTCCCTGTAACCCAACACTAACCCTCCCTGTAACCCCAACACTAACCCCTCCCTGTAACCCCAACACTAACCCTCCCTGTAACCCCAACACTAACCCTCCCTGTAACCCCAACACTAACCCTCCCTGTAACCCCAACACTAACCCTCCCTGTACCCCAACACTAACCCTCCCTGTAACCCCAACACTAACCCTCCCTGTAACCCCAACACTAACCCTCCCTGTAACCCAACACTAACCCTCCCTGTAACCCCAACACGAACCCTCCCTGTAACCCAACACTAACCCTCCTGTAACCCCAACACTAACCCTCCCTGTAACCCCAACACTAACCCTCCCTGTAACCCAACACTAACCCTCCCTGTAAACCCAACACTAACCCTCCCTGTAACCCCAACACTAACCCTCCCTGTAACCCCAACACTAACCCTCCCTGTAACCCCAACACTAACCCTCCCTGTAACCCAACACTAACACTCCCTGTAACCCCAACACTAACCCTCCTGTAACCCCAACACTAACCCTCCCTGTAACCCCAACACTAACCCTCCCTGTAACCCCAACACTAACCCTCCCTGTAACCCAACACTAACCTCCCTGTAACCCAACACTAACCCTCCCTGTAACCCCCAACACTAACCCTCCCTGTAACCCAACACTAACCCTCCCTGTAACCCAACACTAACCCTCCCTGTAACCCCAACACTAACCCTCCCTGTAAACCCCAACACCAACACTAACCCTCCCTGTAACCCCAACACTAACCCTCCCTGTAACCCCAACACTAACCCTCCCTGTAACCCCAACACTAACCCTCCCTGTAACCCCAACCCTAACCCTCCCTGTAATCCCAACACTAACCTCCCTGTAACCCTAACCCTAACCCTCCCTGTAACCCCAACACTAACCTCCCTGTAACCCCAACACTAACCCTCCCTGTAACCCCAACACTAACCTCCCTGTAACCCTAACACTAACCTCCCTGTAACCCAACACTAACCCTCCCTGTAACCCCAACACTAACCCTCCCTGTAACCCAACACTAACCTCCCTGTAACCCCAAACACTAACCCCTGTAACCCCAACACTAACCCTCCCTGTAACCCCAACACTAACCCTCCCTCCCAACACTAACCCTCCCTGGAACCCCAACACTAACCCTCCCTGTAACCCCAACACTAACCTCCCTGTAACCCCAACACTAACCCTCCCTGTAACCCCAACACTAACCCTCCCTGTAACCCCAACACTAACCCCTCCCTGTAACCCCAACACTAACCCTCCTGTAACCCCAACACTAACCCTCCCTGTACCCCAACACTAACCCTCCCTGTAACCCCAACACTAACCTCCCTGTAACCCCAACACTAACCCCTCCCTGTAACCCCAACACTAACCCTCCCTGTAACCCCAACACTAACCCTCCCTGTAACCCCTAACACTAACCCTCCCTGTAAAACCAACACTAACCCTCCCTGTAACCCCAACACTAACCCTCCCTGTAACCCCAACACTAACCCTCCCTGTAAACCCCAACACTAACCCTCCCTGTAACCCCAACACTAACCCTCCCTGTAACCCCAACACTAAACCCTCCCTGTAACCCAACACTAACCCTCCCTGTAACCCCAACACTAACCCTCCCTGTACCCCAAACACTAACCCTCCCTGTAACCCCAAACTAACCCTCCCTGTAACCCCAACACTAACCTCCCTGTAACCCAACACTAACCCTCCCTGTAACCCCAACACTAACCCTCCCTGTAACCCCAACACTAACCCTCCCTGTAACCCAACTAACCCTTCCTGTAACCCCAACACTAACCCTCCCTGTAACCCAACACTAACCCTCCTGTAACCCCAACACGAACCCTCCCTGTAACCCCAACACTAACCCTCCCTGTAACCCCAACACTAACCCCTCCCTGTAACCCCAACACTAACCAACCCCCCCAACCCAACACTAACCCTCCCTGTAACCCCAACACTAACCCTCCCTGTAACCCCAACACTAACCCTCCCTGTAACCCCAACACTAACCTCCCTGTAACCCAACACTAACCCTCCCTGTAACCCCAACACTAACCCTCCCTGTAACCCCAACACTAACCCTCCTGTAACCCCAACACTAACCCTCCCTGTAACCCCAACACTAAACCCTCCCTGTAACCCAACACTAACCCTCCCTGTAACCCAACACTAACCCTCCCTGTAACCCCAACACTAACCCTCCCTGTAACCCCAACACTAACCCTCCCTGTAACCCCAAACACTAACCCTCCCTGTAACCCAACACTAACCCTCCTGTAACCCAACACTAACCCTCCCTGTAACCCCAACACTAACCCTCCCTGTAACCCCAACACTAACCCTCCCTGTAACCCCAACACTAACCTCCCTGTAACCCCAACACTAACCCTCCCTGTAACCCCAACACTAACCCTCCCTGTAACCCCCCTCCCTGTGTAATCCCAACACTAACCCTCCCTGTAAACCCCAACACTAACCCTCCCTGTAACCCCAACACTAACCCTCCCTGTAACCCCAACACTAACCCTCCCTGTAACCCCAACACTAACCCTCCCTGTAACCCCAACACTAACCCTCCCTGTAACCCAACACTAACCCTCCCTGTAACCCCAACACTAACCCTCCCTGTAACCCCAACACTAACCCTCCCTGTAACCCCAACACTAACCCTCCCTGTAAACCCAACACTAACCCTCCCTGTAACCCAACACTAACCCTCCCTGTAACCCCAACACGATCCCTCCCTGTAACCCCAACACGAACCCTCCCTGTAACCCAACACTAACCCTCCCTGTAACCCCAACACTAACCCTCCCTGTAACCCCAACACTAACCCTCCCTGTAACCCTAACACTAACCCTCCCTGTAACCCAACACTAACCCTTCCTGTAACCCCAACACTAACCCTCCCTGTAACCCCAACACTGACCTTCCCTGTAAACCCAACACTACCTGTAACCCCAACACTAACCCTCCTGTAACCCAACACTAACCTTCCCTGTAACCCCAACACTAACCCCTCCCTGTAACCCCAACACTAACCTTCCCTGTAACCCCAACACTAACCCTCCCTGTAACCCCAACACTAACCCTCCCTGTAACCCAACACTAACCCTCCTTGTAACCCAAACACTAACCCTCCCTGTAACCCCAACACTAACCCTCCCTGTAACCCCAACACTAACTCTCCTGTAACCCCAACACTAACCCTCCCTGTAACCCCAACACTAACCTCCCTGTAACCCAAACACTAACCCCTCCTGTAACCCCAACACTAACCCTCCCTGTAACCCCAACACTAACCCTCCCTGTAACCCCAACACTAACCCTCCCTGTAATCCAACACTGACCCTCCCTGTAACCCCAACACTAACCCTCCCTGTAACCCCAACACTAACCCTCCCTGTAACCCCAACACTAACCCTCCCTGTAACCCCAACACTGAACCTTCCCTGTAACCCCAACACTAACCCTCCCTGTAACCCCAACACTAACCCTCCCTGTAACCCCAACACTAACCCTCCCTGTAACCCCAACACTAACCCTCCCTGTAACCCCAACACTGAACTTCCCTGTAACCCCAACACTAACCCTCCCTGTAACCCCAACACTAACCCTCCCTGTAACCCCAACACTAACCCTCCCTGTAACCCCAACACTAACCCTCCCTGTAACCCCAACACTAACCCTCCCTGTACCCCAACACTAACCCTCCCTGTAACCCCAACACTAACCCTCCCTGTAACCCCAACACTAACCCTCCCTGTAACCCCAACACTAACCTCCCTGTAACCCCAACACTAACCTTCCCTGTAACCCCAACACTAACCTTCCCTGTAACCCCAACACTAACCCTAACCCCAACACTTAACCCTCCCTGTAACCCAACACTAACCCTCCCTGTAACCCCAACACTAACCCTCCCCTGTAACCCCAACACTAACCCTCCCTGTAACCCCAACACTAAACCCCCCTGTAACCCCAACACTAACCTCCCTGTAACCCCAACACTAACCCTCCCTGTAACCTAACACTAACCCTCCCTGTAACCCAACACTAACCCTCCCTGTAACCCCAACACTAACCCTCCCTGTAACCCCAACACTAACCCTCCCTGTAACCCCAACACTAACCTTTCCTGTAACCCCAACACTAACCTTCCCTGTAACCCAACACTAACCCTCCCTGTAACCCCAACACTGAACCTCCCTGTAACCCCAACACTAACCCTCCCTGTAACCCCAACACTAACCCTACCTGTAACCCCATCACTAACCATCCCTGTAACCCAACACTAAACCCCCCTGTAACCCCCCAACACTAACCCAACACTAACCCTCCCTGTAACCCCAACACTAACCCTCCCTGTAACCACAACAATAACCCTCCCTGTAACCCCTACACTGACCCCTCCTGTAACCCCAACACTAACCCTCCCTGTAACCCAACACTAACCCTCCCTGTAACCCCAACACTAACCCTCCCTGTAACCCAACACTAACCCTCCCTGTAACCCCAACACTAACCCTCCCTGTAACCCAACACTAACCCTCCCTGTAACCCCAACACTAACCTTCCTTGTAACCCCAACACTAAACCTCCCTGTAACCCCAACACTAACCCTTCCCTGTAACCCCAACACTAACCCTCCCTGTAACCCCAACACTAACCTCCCTGTAACCCCAACACTAACCCTCCCTGTAACCCAACACTAACCTCCCTGTAACCCCAACACTAACCCTCCCTGTAACCCCAACACTAACCCCTCCCTGTAACCCAACACTAACCCTCCCTGTAACCCCAACACTGACCCTCCCTGTACCCCAACACTAACCCTCCCTGTAACCCAACACTAACCCTCCCTGTAACCCCAACACTAACCCTCCCTGTAACCCCAACACTAACCCTCCCTGTAACCCCAACACTAACCCTCCCTGTAACCCCAACACTAACCCTCCCTGTAAACCCAACACTAACCCTCCCTGTAACCCAACACTAACCCTCCCTGTAACCCCAACACTAACCTCCCTGTAACCCTAACACTAACCTCCCTGTAACCCAACACTAACCTTCCCTGTTAACCCAACACTAACCTTCCCTGTAACCCAACACTAACCTTCACTGTAACCCCAACACTAACCTCCCTGTAACCCAACACTAACCTTCCCTGTAACCCCAACACTAACCTCCCTGTAACCCAACACTAACCCTCCCTGTAACCCCAACACTAACCCTCCCTGTAAACCCAACACTAACCCTCCCTGTAACCCCAACACTAACCCTCCCTGTAACCCCAACACTAACCCTCCCTGTAACCCCAAACACTAACCCTCCCTGTAACCCCAACACTAACCCTCCCTGTAACCCCAACACTAACCCTCCCTGTAACCCCAACACTAACCTCCCCTGTAACCCCAACACTAACCCTCCCTGTAATCCCAACACTAACCCCTCCCTGTAACCCCAACACTAACCCTCCCTGTAACCCCAACACTAACCCTCCCTGTAACCCAACACTAACCCTCCCTGTAATCCCAACACTAACCCTCCCTGTAATCCCAACACTAACCTCCCTGTAACCCCAACACTAACCCTCCTGTAACCCAACACTAACCCTCCCTGTAACCCCAACACTAACCCTCCTGTAACCCCAACACTAATCCTCCCTGTAACCCCAAACACTAACCCTCCCTGTAACCCCAACACTAACCCTCCCTGTAACCCAACACTAACCCTCCCTGTAACCCAACACTAACCCTCCCTGTAAGCCCAACACTAACCCTCCCTGTAACCCCAACACTAACCCTCCCTGTAAACCCAACACTAACCCCTCCCTGTAACCCCAACACTAACCCTCCCTGTAACCCCAACACTAACCCTCCCTGTAATCCCAACACTAACCCTCCCTGTAACCCCAACACTAACCCTCCCTGTAATCCCAACACTAACCTCCCTGTAACCCCAACACTAACCCTCCCTGTAACCCAACACTAATCCTCCCTGTAACCCCAACACTAACCTTCCCTGTAATCCCAACACTAACCTCCCTGTAACCCCAACACTAACCTTCCCTGTAATCCCAACACTAACCCTCCCTGTAACCCCAACACTAACCTTCCCTGTAATCCCAACACTAACCCTCCCTGTAACCCAACACTAACCTTCCCTGTAATCCCAACACTAATCCTCCCTGTAACCCCAACACTAACCTTCCCTGTAATCCCAACACTAACCCTCCCTGTAACCCAACACTAACCCTCCCTGTAACCCCAAACACTAACCCTCCCTGTAACCCCAACACTAACCCTCCCTGTAACCCCAACACTAACCTTCCCTGTAACCCCAACACTAACCTTCCCTGTAACCCCAACACTAACCTTCCCTGTAATCCCAACACTAACACTCCCTGTAATCCCAACACTAACCTTCCCTGTAACCCTCCCTGTAACCCAACCACTAACCCCAACACTAACCCTCCCTGTAACCCCAACACTAACCCTCCCTGTAACCCCAACACTAAACTTCCCTGTAACCCCAACACTAACCCTCCCTCCCAACACTAACCCTCCCTGTAACCCCAACACTATAACCCATTTTGTAACACTCTCTTCTAATCGCTTCCATAACAACTACACAAAGTGGAAAGTAAAACGCCAGTGTAATGTATTTCTATGCTCCTCGTTCGCTCTGAGTTTGCTCTCATAGTCCATGCCTCATCCCCCGATCTGACTGAATGTAAACCGAACGTCCTTCAAGACCAGGAAAAAAAAAAAAGAGACCCGTGTTCCCAAACACTTTTTATTTCATTTTAATTTTTTTCTAATTCCCTCGATAAGGGGAAAGAAGGAGAAACGTAGGGAATACGCGATAAAAAAAAAAAAAAAAAAAATGTGAGACGTGTGACAGATCCGGATTGTGACAATGCGAATGTTTTTTATGGCGCAATCAGCCGCGCCTCCGGAGGATAGAGAACAATCAGCCGTACATCTGTCATCGCGCTAATGAAATATTTCACATTAGGAGTGGAGAGACCTTATTGCATTTTAATGATTCGCTACTAGAGGTAAATGATTCTTCTTAATTGATATGACCTTAACCGGCGCTTAACTCCCGCCGCCGTGCCAGGCGCTCTCCAACACGCATGATGAATGCCGAGGCGCTTTGTACAGAGAAGGAATAACATTAGTACTACGGCGCTCTACAGAGCCGATCGCCGCCGCGCGTTCTCCGGGGGGTTCTGGGAGCCAATAACGGTTCAGGCATTATGGCGAATTAACGATCGCTAGAACTTGGTGAAAATATTCCTGATCGGAAAGACTTTTGCCGGGAGAGGCATTGCCTTCTTCACCGTCCATCTATCATCCATCCATCATCCTTCCATCATCCTTCCATCATCCATCCATCATCCATCCATCCATCCCATCCATCCTTCCATCATCCTTCCATCATCCTTCCATCATCCTTCCATCATCCTTCCATCATCCTTCCATCATCCTTCCATCATCCTTCCATCATCCTTCCATCATCCATCCATCATCCTTCCATCATCCTTCCATCATCCTTCCATCATCCTTCCATCATCCTTCCATCATCCTTCCATCATCCTTCCATCATCCTTCCATCATCCTTCCATCATCCTTCCATCATCCTTCCATCATCCTTCCATCATCCTTCCATCATCCTTCCATCATCCTTCCATCATCCTTCCATCATCCTTCCATCATCCTTCCATCATCCTTCCATCATCCTTCCATCATCCTTCCATCATCCATCCATCATCCTTCCATCATCCATCCATCATCCTTCCATCATCCTTCCATCATCCTTCCATCATCCTTCCATCATCCTTCCATCATCCTTCCATCATCCTTCCATCATCCTTCCATCATCCTTCCATCATCCTTCCATCATCCTTCCATCATCCATCCATCATCCTTCCATCATCCTTCCATCATCCTTCCATCATCCTTCCATCATCCTTCCATCATCCTTCCATCATCCTTCCATCATCCTTCCATCATCCATCCATCATCCTTCCATCATCCTTCCATCATCCTTCCATCATCCTTCCATCATCCTTCCATCATCCTTCCATCATCCTTCCATCATCCTTCCATCCTCCATCCATCATCCTTCCATCATCCTTCCATCATCCTTCCATCATCCTTCCATCATCCTTCCATCATCCTTCCATCATCCTTCCATCATCCTTCCATCATCCTTCCATCATCCCTCCATCATCCTTCCATCATCCTTCCATCATCCATCCATCATCCTTCCATCATCCATCCATCATCCTTCCATCATCCTTCCATCATCCTTCCATCATCCTTCCATCATCCTTCCATCATCCTTCCATCATCCATCCATCATCCTTCCATCATCCATCCATCATCCTTCCATCATCCATCCATCATCCTTCCATCATCCATCCATCATCCATCCATCATCCATCCATCATCCATCCATCATCCTTCCATCATCCATCCATCCATTCATCCATCCATCCTTCCATCCATCCATCCATCATCCTTCCATCATCCTTCCATCATCCATCCTTCATCCTTCCATCCATCCATCCATCATCCTTCCATCATCCTTCCATCATCCTTCCATCATCCATCCATCATCCATCCATCATCCTTCCATCATCCTTCCATCATCCATCCATCATCCATCCATCATCCATCCATCATCCATCCATCATCCATCCATCATCCATCCATCCATCATCCATCATCATCCTTCCATCATCCATCCATCATCCATCCATCATCCCATCATCCATCCATCCATCCATCCATCCATCATCCTTCCATCCATCCATTCCATCATCCATCCATCATCCTTCCATCATCCATCCATCATCCTTCCATCATCCATCCATCATCCATCCATCATCCATCCATCATCCATCCATCATCCATCCATCATCCATCCATCATCCATCATCCATCCATCATCCTTCCATCATCCATCCATCATCCTTCCATCATCCATCCATCATCCTTCCATCATCCTTCCATCATCCATCCATCATCCTTCCATCATCCTTCCATCATCCATCCATCATCCTTCCATCATCCATCCATCATCCATCCATCATCCTTCCATCATCCATCCATCATCCTTCCATCATCCATCCATCATCCTTCCATCATCCTTCCTTCCATCCATCCATCCATCCATCATCCTTCCATCATCCATCCATCATCCATCCATCATCCATCCATCATCCTTCCATCATCCTTCCATCATCCTTCCATCATCCATCCATCATCCTTCCATCATCCTTCCATCATCCTTCCATCATCCTTCCATCATCCATCCATCATCCATCCATCATCCTTCCATCATCCATCCATCATCCATCCATCATCCTTCCATCATCCATCCATCATCCATCCATCATCCATCCATCATCCATCCATCATCCATCCATCATCCATCCATCATCCATCCATCATCCATCCATCATCCTTCCATCATCCATCCATCATCCATCCATCATCCATCCATCATCCATCCATCATCCATCCATCATCCATCCATCATCCATCCATCATCCATCCATCATCCATCCATCATCCTTCCATCATCCATCCATCATCCATCCATCATCCATCCATCATCCTTCCATCATCCTTCCATCATCCATCCATCATCCATCCATCATCCTTCCATCATCCATCCATCATCCATCCATCATCCTTCCATCATCCATCCATCATCCATCCATCATCCTTCCATCATCCATCCATCATCCATCCATCATCCATCCATCATCCATCCATCATCCATCCATCATCCATCCATCATCCTTCCATCATCCTTCCATCATCCATCCATCATCCATCCATCATCCATCCATCATCCATCCATCATCCTTCCATCATCCATCCATCATCCTTCCATCATCCTTCCATCATCCTTCCATCATCCATCCATCATCCTTCCATCATCCATCCTTCCATCATCCTTCCATCATCCATCCATCATCCATCCATCATCCTTCCATCATCCATCCATCATCCATCCATCATCCTTCCATCATCCTTCCATCATCCATCCATCATCCTTCCATCATCCTTCCATCATCCATCCATCATCCATCCATCATCCATCCATCATCCATCCATCATCCATCCATCATCCTTCCATCATCCTTCCATCATCCATCCATCATCCTTCCATCATCCATCCATCATCCATCCATCATCCTTCCATCATCCTTCCATCATCCATCCATCATCCTTCCATCATCCTTCCATCATCCATCCATCATCCATCCATCATCCTTCCATCATCCTTCCATCATCCATCCATCATCCTTCCATCATCCTTCCATCATCCTTCCATCATCCATCCATCATCCATCCATCATCCTTCCATCATCCATCCATCATCCATCCATCATCCATCCTTCCATCCATCCATCCATCATCCATCCATCATCCATCCATCATCCATCCATCATCCTTCCATCATCCATCCATCATCCATCCATCATCCTTCCATCATCCATCCATCATCCCTCGCCCCTTGTATTTATAAATGACTTTTCAACGTCCACATTTATTATCCCCGATGATTTTTTTTGCCTTTTCCTTCATTGTAATTGTAATTTCCCCGCTATTTATGAAGGTTGTAAAAAGCTAAATCAATGGGGGGGACGGAGAAATATTTGTTCTCCAGGATAATTCTATAAAAAGGTAGAAGGTGTTTTAGGAGAAATAAAAAAATCTCCAACTCCGAAATAATCTCCCTAAAATCTCAAAAATGCTAATTTATTAATATCATTTTTAAATGTAATTTCAATATAAATATAATATAATTAGATAATATAAAAATAAATATTATTTCACATCAATCTATTAATATCTGTAGCTTTTGGTAATATAAAAACTTGGGAGTATTTAAAAAAATAAATAAATAAATAAATATATTTTATAATCATAATAATAATCATTAAATACAAATAAAAAAAATTAAAAAAAATTAAAAAAAACTCCAAAGTAATCCTTTTACTTCATTGTAATTGTAATTTCCCCCGCTATTTATGAAGGTTGTAAAAAGCTAAATCAATGGGGGACGGAGAAATATTTGTTCTCCAGGATAATTCTATAAAAAGGTAGAAAGTGTTTTAGGAGAAATGAAAAAAAAAAATTAAAAAATCTCCAACTCCGAAATAATCTCCCTAAAATCTCAGAAATGCTAATTTATTAATATAATTTTTAAATGTAATTTCAATATAAATATATTATAATTAGATAATATTAAAAAAATATAAATATTGTTCCACATCAATCTATTAATATCTGTAGCTTTTGGTAATATAAAAACTTGGGAGTATTTAAAAAATAAATAAATAAATAAATATATTTTATAATCATAATAATAATCATTAAATACAAATAAAAAAAATTAAAAAAAAACTCCAAAGTAATCCTTTTACTTCATTGTAATTGTAATTTCCCCCGATATTTATGAAGGTTGTAAAAAGCTAAATCAATGGGGGACGGAGAAATATTTGTTCTCCAGGATAATTCTATAAAAAGGTAGAAAGTGTTTTAGGAGAAATGAAAAAAAATTAAAAAATCTCCAACTCCGAAATAATCTCCCTAAAATCTCAGAAATGCTAATTTATTAATATAATTTTTAAATGTAATTTCAATATAAATATAATATAATTAGATAATATAAAAATAAATATTATTTCACATCAATCTATTAATATCTGTAGCTTTGGGTAATATAAAAAAAAAAGTATTTAAAAAAAAATAAAAAATAAAATAAATAATACAAATAAATCAAATAATTATAATCATAATAATAATTAAATACAAATAAAAAATAAATAAAAAAAAACTCCAAAGTAATCTCCCCTTAAAGCGGTTCGGCACACATTTCATTTAGTAAATCTCTTTGCCTTCCAAATCAGGCAAAGAGTACTAAATGAAGTTTTTTTTTTTTTCCCACTTACCTTGTAATCGCTGACTTCCTTTTCTCTGTCTCTGCGGCGGTGGGCGGGGTCTCTGTGTCGATCGTCGTCACGCCGCACTGTCTCCTGGGATCTGGTGTCATTGATCCCAGGAGTCAGTGCGGACATCTTCCGAAATCTCGCGATATTTCGGGCACATCTTCCGAAATCTCGCGAGATGTCGGCAGATGTGCCGAAATCTCGCTAGATTTCGGAGAACGTGAGCTGCACTTTGCCGTTACTGCGCACGCGCGAGCTCGGCGCACTAACGGCGGTGCATGCTGGGCCATCTGAAGTGCCTGTGGGGTTTCACATGCCCACAGGCAAGATGGTACCCAGCTAGAATAAATTTATTAAAAAATATTTTATAGGACAAAAAACGCCAGCAATCAATTAAGAACACGGAACACGTGAGTCCCAGAATTGACCTCCTAATCCTATGCATTACATTTAAAAAAAAAAAAAAAAAAACACACAGTGCAGAACCGCTTTAAAGAAAGAGTTCAACCCAATCACTAATCTCAGAAATGCACGTTTATTAATATCATTTTAAATGTAATTTCAATATAAATATAATATAATTAGATAATATAAAAATAAATATTATTTCACATTTCAAATCAATCTATTAATATCTGTAGCTTTTGGTAATATAAAAACTTGGGAGTATTTAAAAAAAAATAAATAAATAAATAAAAAATAATACAAATAAATCAAATAATTATAATCATAATAATAATTAAATACAAATAAAAAATAAATTAAAAAAAACTCCAAAGTAATCTCCCCTTAAAGAAAGAGTTCAACCCAATCACTAATCTCAGAAATGCACGTTTATTAATATCATTTTAAATGTAATTTCAATATAAATATATTATGATTAGATAATATAAAAAAAATATAAATATTATTTCACATTTAAAATCAATCTATTAATATCTCTAGCTTTTGGTAATATAAAAACTTGGGAGTATTTAAAAAAAAAAAATAATACAAATAAATCAAATAATTATAATCATAATAATAATTAAATACAAATAAAAAATAAATTAAAAAAAAACTCCAAAGTAATCTCCCCTTAAAGAAAGAGTTCAACCCAATCACTAATCTCAGAAATGCACATTTATTAATATCATTTTAAATGTAATTTCAATATAAATATATTATAATGAGATAATATAAAAATAAATATTATTTCACATTTCAAATCAATCTATTAATATCTGTAGCTTTTGGTAATATAAAAACTTGGGAGTATTTAAAAAACAAAAAATTAATAAATAAATAATACAAATAAATCAAATAATTATAATCATAATAATAATTAAATACAAATAAAAAATAAATAAGAAAAAACCTCCAAAAATAATCTCCCCTTAAAGAAAGAGTTCAACCCAATCACTAATCTCAGAGATGCACGTTTATTAATATCATTTTAAATGTAATTTCAATATAAATATAATATAATTAGATAATATAAAAATAAATATTATTTCACATCTCAAATCAATCTATTAATCTCTGTAGCTTTTGGTAATCTAAAAACTTGGGAGTATTTAAAAAAAAAATTAAATAAATAAAAAAATAATACAAATAAATCAAATAATTATAATCATAATAATAATTAAATACAAATAAAAAATAAATAAAAAAAAAACCTCCAAAGTAATCTCCCCTTAAAGAAAGAGTTCAACCCAATCACTAATCTCAGAAATGCACGTTTATTAATATCATTTTAAATGTAATTTCAATATAAAAATAATATAATTAGATAATATAAAAAAAATATAAATATTATTTCACATTTCAAATCAATCTATTAATATCTGTAGCTTTTGGTAATATAAAAACTTGGGAGTATTTAAAAAAAATAAATAAATAAATAAATAATACAAATAAATCAAATAATTATAATCATAATAATAATTAAATACAAATAAAAAATAAAAAAAAAAAAAAAAAAAAAAAAAACCCTCCAAAGTAATCTCCCCTTAAAGAAAGAGTTCAACCCAATCACTAATCTCAGAAATGCACGTTTATTAATATCATTTTAAATGTAATTTCAATATAAATATATTATAATGAGATAATATAAAAATAAATATTATTTCACATTTCAAATCAATCTATTAATATCTGTAGCTTTTGGTAATATAAAAACTTGGGAGTATTTAAAAAACAAAAAATTAATAAATAAATAATACAAATAAATCAAATAATTATAATCATAATAATAATTAAATACAAATAAAAAATAAATAAGAAAAAACCTCCAAAAATAATCTCCCCTTAAAGAAAGAGTTCAACCCAATCACTAATCTCAGAGATGCACGTTTATTAATATCATTTTAAATGTAATTTCAATACAAATATAATATAATTAGATAATATAAAAATAAATATTATTTCACATCTCAAATCAATCTATTAATCTCTGTAGCTTTTGGTAATCTAAAAACTTGGGAGTATTTAAAAAAAAAATTAAATAAATAAATAATACAAATAAATCAAATAATTATAATCATAATAATAATTAAATACAAATAAAAAATAAATAAAAAAAAACCTCCAAAGTAATCTCCCCTTAAAGAAAGAGTTCAACCCAATCACTAATCTCAGAAATGCACGTTTATTAATATCATTTTAAATGTAATTTCAATATAAATATAATATAATTAGATAATATAAAAAAAATATAAATATTATTTCACATTTCAAATCAATCTATTAATATCTGTAGCTTTTGGTAATATAAAAACTTGGGAGTATTTAAAAAAAAATAAATAAATAAATAAATAATACAAATAAATCAAATAATTATAATCATAATAATAATTAAATACAAATAAAAAATAAATAAAAAAAACCCTCCAAAGTAATCTCCCCTTAAAGAAAGAGTTCAACCCAATCACTAATCTCCGAAATGCACGTTTATTAATATCATTTTAAATGTAATTTCAATATAAATATAATATAATTAGATAATTTAAAAAATATAAATATTATTTCCCATTTCAAATCAATCTATTAATATCTGTAATGCTTCCTTTCTCACGTTGAGTGAGCTCTGAATACAGTCATCGTGGGTTTTGGATGGAGTGGGAGACAAATTCCTGTCCGGTGATGTGTTGTGTCCCTGGGTCAACACATAGTGGCATTCAACAGGCCCCAAGACGACGTCAGGTGTGACGAAACCCGTAGGGAGGAGTGACGTGCTGACGTCACCGCGTTCACGCAGGTCCCAGAGTGCTATCGAGAGCCTGGCCGGCTCGTTTATACTGCAATCTCTTATTGTTTTAACTGTAAGTGCAATACTTTCTTATTTAATTAGATTTTACACTATGGAAGCTTTTATGTATTTTTTGGGGGATCAATGGGCAACATGTGCCCCTGAAAGATTACATTCTGTAAAGATGCTGGGATTACCGTTCCATCTCTCAAAAGGCCCGGGCTGGGTATTAAGCCACAAGCGAGTTGTGATCTCCTGTAATAGGAGATCATTTGGAGTCAGTAAGCGGCAGTGTGTGCCGAGGTGGAGGTATTTATTTATTTATTTTATTTTTTTTAACAAGAAAAGGTCTTTATCTCTTTTAACCACTTCAGCCCCGGACCATTTGGCTGCCCAAAGACCAGAGCACTTAATGCGATTCGGCACTGCGTCGCTTTAACTGACAATTGCGCGGTCGTGCGACGTGGCTCCCAAACAAAATTGACGTCCTTTTTTTCCCCACAAATAGAGCTTTCTTTTGGTGGTATTTGATCACCTCTGCGGTTTTTATTTTTGCACTATAAACAAAAAAAGAGAGACAATTTTGAAAAAAAACACATTATTTTTTACATTTTGCTATAATAAATATCCCCCAAAAATATATTTAAAAAAAAAAACGTGTTTTTTCCTCAGTTTAGGCCGATACGTATTCTTCTACATATTTTTGGTAAAAAAAAAATCGCAATAAGCGGTTTGATTGGTTTGCGCAAAAGTTATAGCGTCTGTAAAATAGGGGATAGTTTTATGGCATTTTTATACATTTTATTTTTTTTATTAGTAATGGCGGTGATCTGCAATTTTTATCGGGACTGCGACATTATAGCGGACACATCGGACATTTTTGACACATTTTTGGGACCATTGTCATTTATACAGCAATCAGTGCTATAAAATTGCATTGATTACTGTAAAAATCTCACTGGCAGTGAAGGGGTTAATTTTGTTCCCTCTCTGTGTTCTAACTGAAGGGGGGGGGGGGGACTGTGCAGGGGAGATAAAAGATCGCTGTTCCTACTCTGTAGGAACAGACGATCTGTCTGTTCTCCCCTCAGAGAACCGGAAACTCTGTGTTTACACACACAGATCCCGGGTCTCCGTGTGCCCCGAGCGATCGCAAGAGCCCGGCGGTGATCGCGACTGCTGGACACTCGCATCGGCTCCGTGGCCGAGCAGGAGGCGCACGCCTTCCAGTGAATATTCAGGGTTGATTTCCTTCAAGATTGACTGACTGGTTTGATCTTCTTGCCGTCCAAGGGACTTTCGAGAGTCTTCTCCAACACCATAGTTCAAAATACATAGTTCAGATCAGGGGCGTTGCTAGGGGGTGGCTTTTGGGGCTATAGCCCCGAATCTGGGGCCCATAGCCCTGAGTCCCTGCAGGGGTCCCCAAGGGGAGGGGAAGTTCTCTGGGGACCCTGATGTAAGTGGGGGGCTCTCTGGGGACCCTGGTGCAAGGGGGAGACTCTCTGGGGACCCTAATGTGAGGGGGCTCCCTGGGAACCCTGATATAAGTGGGGGGTTCTCTGGGGACCTTGATGCAAGGGAGAGGCTCTCTGGGGTCCCTGATGTAAGGGGGGGGGGCTCTCTGGGGACCCTGATGCAAGGGAGAGGCTCTCTGGGGTCCCTGATGTAAGGGGGGGGCTCTCTGGGGACCCTGATGCAAGGGAGAGGCTCTCTGGGGTCCCTGATGTAAGTGGGGGGCTCTCTGGGGATATATACACACACACACACCACACACGAGTATATTACTATATAAATCTTTTGTAGACCTAGCAACGCCCCTGGTTCAGATACTGTCAGGGTTGGGCTCTCTATACCCTTCCTTCTCTGTGCTCAGGTTGCTCAGCAGTCGGTTAATTGCCAGTACTCATCGTTCCACAGTGGCTCACCTGTTGATCATTTCCTGCTCGTCGGCCCACAGCCAGCCCCTTCTGGCTATTTAAACTGCCTAGATCATTTCATCAATTGCCTTTTGCCTTGGACATCATATCTAGAGACTCTCTTCTGTGTTCCTGTTGAAGACTTGCCTGGCTGAGGACCCCTTCTGGTTCCTCATCCTGTCTGCTGCCTCTGACTATGCTGATCTCTGGCTTCCTGATTCCCTAGCTTGTTCTGACTGCCCAACCCTGGCTATGTTTTGACCGTGTTTACCAGTTGTACTATTTTTACCATTTTATTAAAAGGTGTGATTTTTACTGCATTTTTTGTCTCCGTCTGTTTCATGGTTCCTGACAGATACATACAAGCCATCAATCAAGTTGGCTCCTTTTTTTCCCCCCTTTTTTCTTTTTTTTTGTCTTTTGTGTAGATCTTTGTTGGTCCCAAGTATATTTAAATTTGCCTGCTGTTGACTGTTTCATGCATCAGGTGCTCTTTCCATAAAATAATACTTTGGCTGCGATCTTTCCTCCGCTAGTTGGAGGTCATGTCTCCGTCTTCTTGATCTTGGCTTCATATTGGAAGTTCTGCCCTCCTGAACCTCATTCCCCTCCTTCACGTAGTTTTACATTTTTCTATTACACTAGACTTTGAACTCGATGCCCTCAGTATAATCATGTTCAGCTTCAAATGAGCGTGAAATTACAACAGACCAGGTTTAGGCAAATTGGAGATTTCTGAGTTTGGACAGTTTCGAGAACTTTGCTTCTTTGTTCCTCCATCGTCTTTCCTCTACGCATTACACATGACACGCAATACGTTATATGACCTCCAATTCTGTGCACCCGAAAATCACACCTTTGTGAACTTGATGAGCATCCCATTCCAAAACCGTGCCCGATAATATGGAGTCGCTCCTCCCCCTTTGCTGTTATAATGCCCTCCAGTCTTCTGGGAAGGTATTCCACACAAGTTGGCATGGGCTCCCTTCAAAGTGTCCCTGTCACCATGACACCCTGTCCATGTCACCATGGCACCCTGTCCCTGTCACCATGACACCCTGTCCCTGTCACCATGACACCCTGTCCCTGTCACCATGACACCCTGTCCCTGTCACCATGACATTTCTTCTACAAAAAGCCCCTTGCAAAAGTAGACACTTCATATCTCTCAGTTGCATTAGTGCAGAGCAGAGGTCTCCACACTTTTCAGTACAAGGGCCACATTGTATCCTTTGCAAATAATCATGGGCTTGAAATCCCAGTCAGAGTCCCCTTTATATCAAAATTTCTTTCAGAGACCCCATTACATCAGGGTCACCCCTTAAATCAGGTTCCCCATCAGAGTCTCTCTTTACATCAGGGTCATCCCTTAAATCAGGTTCCCCATCAGAGCCCCCCTTACATCAGGGTCACCCCTTTAATCAGGTTCCCCATCAGAGTCTCTCTTTACATCAGGGTCACCCCTTAAATCAGGTTCCCCATCAGAGCCCCCCTTACATCAGGGTCACGCCTTAAATCAGGTTCCCCATCAGAGTCTCTCTTTACATCAAGTTCACCCCTTAAATCAGGTTCCCCATCAGAGACCCCCTTACATTAGGGTCACCCCTTAAATCAGGTTCCCCATCAGAGCCCCCTTACATCAGGGTCATCCCTTTAATCAGGTTCCCCATCAGAGTCTCTCTTTACATCAGGGTCACCCCTTAAATCAGGTTCCCCATCAGAGCCCCCCTTACATCAGGGTCACCCCTTAAATCAGGTTCCCCATCAGAGTCTCTCTTTACATCAGGGTCATCCCTTAAATCAGGTTCCCCATCAGAGACCCCCCCCTTACATAAGGGTCACGCCTTAAATCAGGTTCACCATCAGAGTCCCCCCTTACATCAGGGTCACCCCTTAAATCATGTTCCCCATCAGAATCCCCCCTTACATCACGGTCACCCCTTAAATCATGTTCACCATCATAGTCTCTCCTTACATCAGGGTCACCCCTTAAATCAGGTTCCCCATCAGAGCCCCCCCCCCCCTTTACATCAGGGTCACCCCTTGAATCATGTTCATCATCAGAATCCCCCCTTACATCAGAGTCACCCCTTAAATCAGGTTCACCATCAGAGTCCCCCCCCCCCCCTTACATCAGGGTCATACCTTAAATCAGGTTCCCCATCAGAGACCCCCTTACATCAGGGTCACCCCTTAAATCAGGTTCCCCCTCACTTCAGGATCACTCCTTAAATCAGGTTTCCCATCAGAGTCCATCAAGGTCACCCCTTAAATCAGGTTCGCCATCAGAGACCCCCTTACATTAGGGTCACCCCTTAAATCAGGTTCCCCATCAGAGCCCCCCTTACATCAGGGTCACCCCTTTAATCAGGTTCCCCATCAGAGTCTCTCTTTACATCAGGGTCATCCCTTAAATCAGGTTCCCCATCAGAGACCCCCTTACATTAGGGTCACCCCTTAAATCAGGTTCCCCATCAGAGCCCCCTTACATCAGGGTCACCCCTTTAATCAGGTTCCCCATCAGAGTCTCTCTTTACATCAGGGTCATCCCTTAAATCAGGTTCCCCATCAGAGCCCCCCTTACATCAGGGTCACCCCTTAAATCAGGTTCCCCATCAGAGTCTCTCTTTACATCAGGGTCACCCCTTAAATCAGGTTCCCCATCAGAGACCCCCCCCTTACATAAGGGTCACGCCTTAAATCAGGTTCACCATCAGAGTCCCCCCTTACATCAGGGTCACCCCTTAAATCATGTTCCCCATCAGAATCCCCCCTTACATCATGGTCACCCCTTAAATCATGTTCACCATCATAGTCTCTCCTTACATCAGGGTCACCCCTTAAAATCAGGTTCCCCATCAGAGCCCCCCTTTACATCAGGGTCACCCCTTGAATCATGTTCATCATCAGAATCCCCCCTTACATCAGGGTCACCCCTTAAATCAGGTTCACCATCAGAGCCCCCCCCTTACATCAGGGTCATACCTTAAATCAGGTTCCCCATCAGAGACCCCCTTACATCAGGGTCACCCCTTAAATCAGGTTCCCCCTCACTTCAGGATCACTCCTTAAATCAGGTTTCCCATCAGAGTCCATCAAGGTCACCCCTTAAATCAGGTTCCCCATCAGAGACTCTCCTTACATCAGGGTCACCCCTTTAATCAGATTCCCCATCAGAGTCCCCCCTTACATCAGGGTCACCCCTTAAATCAGGTTCCCCATCAGAGCCCCCCCCCCCCCTTACATCAGGGTCACCCCTTAAATCAGGTTCCCCATCAGAGTCCCCTCTTACATCAGCATCACTCCTTAAATCAGGTTCCCCATCAGAGTCCCCCCTCACTTCAGGGTCACCCCTTACATCAGGTTCCCCATCGGAGTCCCCCCTTACAACAGGGTCACCCCTTAAATCAGATTCCCATGATTCATGTTTTCTTTTTAATACCAATATTTAAAGACTTTGGACTCCTAGATCCTTTGTCTGGGGCTGTCTTTTGACTTTGTACATGGGGATCTTCAACTTCGGGTCCTCTTTAATGGATCCCCCGCTGCAGTTGAGAGCCGCCTCAGTGGATTGATTTGTACACTGATAAGTTGAACCCAGCAGCTCGCTTCCCCTTGTCTTATCAAGTCTTGGCATGTTCAAGATGCCTCTACATGCTGAACACAAACATCTTCCACGGAATAACAAGGGCTTAGCATGGAATTCAGCAAGGAAGCTCTTTTGTCAGAGATTAGGGTCCATCCCGCTGAGCCGCTCTGATCCTTCAATGGCTCAGCTGTATTGATTAGCGGGAGTCTTGCCCCTTGAAGCCATTTCAGGAGATTGCAATAATTACCGCAGAAATAGTGGAGTGCGGCTCACGCTGGCTCTGCCCCCTGCTGTTTCTGATAGACTCTTGTCTTTATTTTCTTCAGGTCTTTATTTCCTCCTCTCAGGGGAAACCAATTTCCTTAACAACTCTCAGACGTTACGAATGCGGCACTCTTACTCTAAAAGTCAAATTTCCGAAGTTCTGCTGAGAAACATTGGCATTATTTTTTCTCCATCATTAAACATTTTCTTGGGAAAATGTTACAATGAATATCCAGTTACATTATCCGCTGTTTTAGAATGAGTCTTTAAAGTGAACGTGTGCTTTGCATGTACTTGAAAACTTATTTATTATGTATTTTCACTGCTGGGAGCAAAGAGAGAACTTGGTGCCTACAAAGGTCTGAGGGCCCTCTCCTGGCCGCCATGTCACAGTGCTGAGTGAGGGCCCTCTCCTGGCCGCCATGTCACAGCGCTGAGTGAGGGCCCTCTCCTGGCCGCCATGTCACAGCACTGGGTGAGGGCCCTCTCCTGGCTGCCATGTCACAGCGCTGGGTGAGGGCCCTCTCCTGGCCACCATGTCACAGTGCTGAGTGAGGGCCCTCTCCTGGCCGCCATGTCACAGTGCTGAGTGAGGGCCCTCTCCTGGCCGCCATGTCACAGCGCTGGGTGAGGGCCCTCTCCTGGCCGCCATGTCACAGCGCTGAGTGAGGGCCCTCTCCTGGCCGCCATGTCACAGCGCTGAGTGAGGGCCCTCTCCTGGCCGCCTTGTCACAGCGCTGAGTGAGGGCCCTCTCCTGGCCGCCATGTCACAGCGCTGAGTGAGGGCCCTCTCCTGGCCTCCATGTCACAGAGCTGAGTGAGGGCCCTCTCCTGGCCGCCATGTCACAGCGCTGAGTGAGGGCCCTCTCCTGGCCGCCATGTCACAGCGCTGAGTGAGGGCCCTCTCCTGGCCACCATGTCACAGAGCTGGGCGAGCGCCCTCTCCTGGCCTGGCCGCCATGTCACAGCGCTGGGTGAGGGCCTCTCCTGGCCCCCATGTCACAGTGCTGGGTGAGCGCCCTCTCCTGGCCTGGCTGCCATGTCACAGCGCTGGGTGAGGGCCCTCTCCTGGCCTGGCCGCCATGTCACAGCGCTGGGTGAGGGCCTCTCCTGGCCGCCATGTCACAGTGCTGGGTGAGCACCCTCTCCTGGCCTGGCTGCCATGTCACAGCACTGGGTGAGGGCCCTCTCCTGAACACCATGTCACAGCGCTGGGTGAGGGTCCTATCCTGGCCACCATGTCACAGTGCTGGGTGAGGCCCCTCTCCTGGCCGTCATGTCACAGTGCTGGGTGAGCGCCCTCTCCTGGCCTGGCCGCCATGTCACAGCGCTGGGTGAGGGCCTCTCCTGGCCGCCATGTCACAGTGCTGGGTAAGCGCCCTCTCCTGGCCTGGCTGCCATGTCACAGCGCTGGGTGAGGGCCCTCTCCTGAACACCATGTCACAGTGCTGGGTGAGGGTCCTATCCTGGCCGACATGTCACAGTGCTGGGTGAGAGCCCACTCCTGGCCTGGCTGCCATGTCACAGCGCTGGGTGAGGGCCTCTACTGGCTGCCATGTCACAGTGCTAAGTGAGGGCCCTCTCCTGGCCTGGCTGCCATGTCGCAGCTCTGGGTTAAGGCCCTCTCCTGGCCACCATTTCACAGCACTGGATGAGGGCCCTCTCCTGGCCACCATGCAACAGCACTGGGTGAAGGCCCTCTCCTGGCCACAATGCAACAGCGCTGGGTGAGGGCCTTCTCCTGGCCTGGCCGCATGTCACAGTGCTGATTGGAGGCCCTCTCCAGGACACCATATGTCACAGCGCTGGGTGAGGGCCCTCTCCTGGCTACCATGTCACAGAGCTGGGTGAGGGCCCTCTCCTGGATGGCCATGACACAGCGCTGGGTGAGGGCCCTCTCCTGGCCATCATGTCACAGCGCTGGGTGACATTCCACCCCTGGCTGTCATGTCACAGCGCTGGGTTACATGAGTTATTGAGAATCAGAGGTCTATTAAACCTCTAATGTCTCTCCTACCCTCTGCTACGGCCAAGCAAGCAAAAGACGGTTTTTGATCCATTGTTTACCTGACATTTCAGTCAGTATTCTGACAGCCCTGAACCCGGAAGTGCTCAGAGCTGAGCACTTCCATGTTCATTGATCGCAGAGCAGGTCGGGGAATAGATGTTCCTTGATCTGATCCCTCAAACAATGCTGTTTACTGTTAGCTTTGGAGAAGTGGGATAGCCTGGGAACCACAGCATGGCACCTTCATAGTCCTGTAAAAGTGATCAGGTGGCTCTGCACCGCCCGGATCTTTTTACATAACAGTTGGGGGTGAACAAAATGACAACAAGCCCCTAAGTTCCAGGAGGTCTATAAACACACATTGGTGGACAAGTGGGTAAGTGAGACAACAGATATTACAAGCCAACATGCACATTAAAAAAACGTCTGTATCTGTATAATAAATTTGTTGAGTTTGGGGCTTCCGCAGTGCCCTAAAGGCACCTCTTGGGGCTTCCACTCCCCTTGATGGAACCCAACACGTATCAATGTGCCGAAAATACACATGAATGCATATACAGGCGTAGAGGGGCCCCAATAGGCATTCCATGGTATATAAATGTTTGGATCTTCTCTTTTTAGAACAAATTATTTATCGATCCTGATGGTCGCGGTGTTGTATAGCTCATCCAGGAAAAACGCTACATCCATTCGGAGGAATGATATAAGAATTGTGGAACGTTCTTGTCCAGTTGGGTTTTATTGAGCCATTTATCTGCTCCTGACACTGGCCGGTTCTAGATTGTCTCTCTAATATACACTTACAAGAGGTACGTGGAATCAATACGGCTGTTGTATTACCAGGAGGGCGATACAACCCGCACCAAGTATTAATGTTCCAATACGTCAGGCGACGTATTGATGCCATGGCACCTGTGATGGGTGCAAGTCAATAGAAGGAGCGTTTATTTTATTCATGTCTGTGCCGCCGCTGATTTAGGCATCACCGGTGATCGGTGTAAGAGAGGATGGGGAATTACAAGGAAAGGAGTTTTCTGCAGATACAAGGACAGCTGGCCAGTCAAGGATATTTAGTGTCAACAAATGCTGAACCAGCTCTATCGGTATGTAATGTTTCTTTTCACAGTCAACAAGCAAAGGCCAAAAATAACAAAAAGTCAATTTTATTCCCCTATAAAACTTTTAACGGAATCTGAAGCAATTTTGTTAGGTATAGATGCGAAAGTCCCTAATCCTGCGGGGTAGAGAGAGACGCAACGCTATATTTTTCACTGTCCTTGTAGGAAAAGAAAAGGCTGAAGAAACAAAATATTCACCTAGGGCAGAACAATTTACAAAAAAAAAAAAAAGAACAGTAATGCCGCGTACACACGGTCGGAATTCTCGTCGGAAAAAGCTCTGATGGTTTTCCCGTCGGAATTCCGATGGAATTTCGCTCAAACTGTCTTGCCTACACACGGTCACACCAAATTCCGACGATCTGTAACACAGCGGCATAAAACACGTTCGACAGCACTATAAAAGGGAAGTTTAATGCTTCCGAGAAATGCGTCGAATTGTTTCCGAGCATGCGTCGGAAGTTTGCGTGCCGGATTTGCATACACACGATCGGAAAATCCGATAGAAAGGTTTTCCGTCGGAAAAATTGAGAACAGGTTCTCAATCCAAAGTCCGTCGGAAATTCCGACAGAAAAAGACTGATGGGCAGTTCCACCTGCAGTTCCACCTGCAGCCTTGCCCCAGTTCCACCTGCAGCCTTGCCCCAGTTCCACCTGCAGCCTTGTCAGTTCCACCTGCAGCCTTGCCCCAGTTCCACCTGCAGCCTTGCCCCAGTTCCACCTGCAGCCTTGTCAGTTCCACCTGCAGCCTTGCCCCAGTTCCACCTGCAGCCTTGCCCCAGTTCCACCTGCAGCCTTGCCCCAGTTCCACCTGCAGCCTTGCCCCAGTTCCACCTGCAGCCTTGTCAGTTCCACCTGCAGCCTTGCCCCAGTTCCACCTGCAGCCTTGCCCCAGTTCCACCTGCAGCCTTGTCAGTTCCACCTGCAGCCTTGTCCCAGTTCCACCTGCAGCCTTGCCCCAGTTCCACCTGCAGCCTTGCCCCAGTTCAACCTGCAGCCTTGCCCCAATTCCACCTGCAGCCTTGCCCCAGTTCAACCTGCAGCCTTGCCCCAGTTCCACCTGCAGCCTTGCCCCAGTTCCACCTGCAGCCTTGCCCCAGTTCCACCTGCAGCCTTGCCCCAGTTCAACCTGCAGCCTTGTCCCAGTTCCACCTGCAGCCTTGTCAGTTCCACCTGCAGCCTTTCCCCAGTTCAACCTGCAGCTTTGCCCCAGTTCCACCTGCAGAATTTAAAAATGGCGCCGCCGAGATACAGAGCTGGATGTCCTGTGTATCTCGGCGGTGCTCGATAGTTCTCGTCGGCTTTCGGCCGTTCTCGGCAGCTCAAGCGGGACTGCGAGAGCCGCCGAAAATGGCCTAAAGAGGCCGAAAACCTCTTGGAACAGCCGAAAGCAACCAAAAGCCTCTGAGAGCGGCCGAAAGCCACGAGAATACCGTAAAGGCTCGCAATCGGGGGGAGATCGGCGTATAACATGCACGCACGATTTTCCCCTGATTTTTAGTGCGTGTTATACGACGATAAATACGGTAATCTGGGGTCAGTGGGAAGAATGTCCTTTACATTGGTTGGAGGGCCCTCTTGAAGTGAGTTGTTAAGTCTTTTCTCGTGCCGAGGCCTACAGTTAAAGTTTAAAGTGGTGGTGGGTATAAAACCCCAACAACCACCCCTCTGGTTCACTAAATTTCACAGGTTCATCCTTAAAGACAGTCTTATGCCGCGTACACACGGTCGGAATTCTCGTCGGAAAAAAGTTCTGATGGTTTTCCCGTCGGAATTCCGACGGAATTTCGCTCAAACTGCCTTGCCTACACACGGTCACACCAAATTCCGACGGTCAGTAACACAGCGGCATAAAACACATTCAACAGCACTATAAAAGGGAAGTTTAATGCTTCTGAGCATGCGTCGAATTGTTTCCGAGCATGCGTCGGAATTTTGCGTGCCGGATTTGCATACACACGATCGGAAAATCCGATAGAAAGGTTTTCCGTCGCAAAAATTGAGAACAGGTTCTCAATCCAAAGTCCGTTGGAAAATCCGACAGAAAAAGACCGATGGGCGTACACACGGTCGGAAAATCTGATGAAAAGCTCCCATCGACTGTTTCCATCGGAAATTCCGACCGTGTGTACGCCGCATAAGGGTTCCAGCACATGTAAATTTCTTGTCGCTTTCCCGCGCCCGGGGAGCCGCACATGCCATGAACAGCCCGTCATACAAGTGAATGGCTGGAATACTATTTTTAACACAAAGACATTTATTTGCATCAGTGCTTACCCACACGTGTGTGTCTGATTCTCCAACATGAAACTTCTGCATTCAGGAAATATGATAGACATGCATGGGAAGGTAAATAGCAATGCAAACCATTGTGTCACTAGTGTATAGCTGCGTCGCAGTGGTGGCCCATCCATTAGGGGCGCCCGGGCGCCGCCCCCTCTCTCACGCCACCCCCTATATGCAATGGATAGATTCATGCATAGTAGACATGTGCACAATAGAAAAATTTGTTTAGTTTAGTTTCTGTTCGTTTCCGTTGATGTCGTAACGATTCGTAATATCGTAAGTCGTCGGTGTTCGTATTCGTAACGATTCGTATTTTCGTAAGAGTTATTTTTTCGTTGATTCGTTTTTCCATTAGTTTCATTTTCGTTTATTCGAAATTCGGACGCATTCGTATTTTCGTAGATTTAGTTACATTCGTACTTTCGTAAGATTTGATTTATTCGTACTTTCGTAACATCGTTTTCGTAGATTCGTAATCGGAGCATAATTCATAATTTTATGTAATGTGTATGCTATTATTACATTGTAAGAGACACGGAAAATTACGAATCGAAAAAAAAAGTTACGAATGTGTAGAATTTTTTCGTTCAATCCATTCGAAGCACGTTAAGCAGCGCCATTGTAAGAGACACGGAAAATTACGAATCGCAAAAAAAAAAAAAAGTTACGAATGTACGAATTTTTTCGTTCAATCCATTCGAAGCACGTTAAGCAGCGCCATTGTAAGAGACACGGAAAATTACGAATCAAAAAAAAAAAAAAAAAGTTACGAATGTACGAATTTTTTCATTCAATCCATTCGAAGCACGTTAAGCAGCGCCATTGTAAGAGACACGGAAAATTACGAATCGAAAAAAAAAAAAAAAGTTACGAATGTACGAATTTTTCCGTTCAATCCATTCGAAGCACGTTAAGCAGCGCCATTGTAAGGGACACGGAAAATTACCAATTCGACAAAAAAAAAAAAAGTTACGAATGTACGAATTTTTTCGTTCATTTTGATTTTCGTTGTTTCTGTTTTCGTTTTTCGGATTTTCTTCTTTCGTAGTTTCTAATTTGGTTAGTTCGGATTTTCGTTGTTTTTCATATTCGTTCGATTCGATAATTCGTTATTCGTTAAAATTTTTAGCGAATCATTCGTACGATAACGAATGAACGAATATAGCGAATTTTAACGGAAAACGAATTAAAACGAAACAAATTTCACATGTCTAATGCATAGCATGAATCTATCTGTTGCCACCGCTGCCACCCCCTATTCATGCTTCAGGCCCATTTCGGGGCACCAGGCGCATGAATTACGGCGGCAGGGGAATTTTTTGAAGCACCTGATTAGAGCCATAGGCTGGGCTCGGGTCGCAGAGCATGCGACCTGGCGCCCACCCAGGTGCGTTACAACAGCGAATGAATATTCGCTGTTGAAACACTGATCCTCAATCCAGCCATTTAGAAGAGGGTGTAAGACCCGTTTTTCGATTGGGGAAAAGAGAAGACTCCCAATTGGCCGGCAAGGAGGAGGGAGGAAATGGAAGCCGCCGCCGCAAAGAGCAGGAGAACGGGAGGCTGCCGAGCAGGGGGGAGCCGACGTGGAGAGCAGGAGGGCGGGAGGCATCTGAGCAGGGGAAGCCGCTATCGATCCTTCCTAGAAAATGAGCATTGACAATGGTCTGTATGCAAAAGGGACATAAAAAAATAATTTCGCTTGGGTTTTAGCTTGGGATTTCCATAACAAACAGGACTCTCTGCTTTTTAACCACTACGTGCCCGCGCTATAGCCGAAAGACGGCTGCAGCGCGTACGCTCCCTGCCGGGAGGACGTCCCTGGACGTCCTCCTGTTTACTTCCCTAATGCGCGCTCCTGAGAGCGCGTATCGGGGAAGTTCTGTGCTGGCCGTGTCCGTAGGATGCCAGTGCCACGTATTAGTGCCATCTCTCATCAGTGCCACGTATTAGTGCCACATGATATCAGTGCAACGTATAAGTTCCATCTGTCAGCAGTGTCACATATTAGTGCCATCTGTCAGTGTCACGTGTCATCAGTGCCCCCGTATTAGTGGATAATTGCGTCCAGGACTTCTTGTGTTATTAAGCCTCTTCCTTCTACCCAGATCTTCTTCTAGCACATGACTGTATTGTCTCCTTTCTTGCTTACCCTCATTTCCTGCCAACATCACTTCCTGTGTAATTAGCCTTTATGAACCAGTTAAACAAGTTCATTAGCAGATGAATAAAGGAAGCTTAGTTTCTGAATTCTAGATGGCAGCTAAAATGTGTTATTCCAAATTTTTATGCTATAAAAAAAATCACAAAAATTGCCAGGGCAACACAGATATTGAATGTAAACATTTGCACAACCATTACTAAGATATATTACATTAATGGGACCTTCAACAGGTTCTGTGCTTGTATAAAATATATAGTTAGGGGTTCTTTTACAAACTGTCAAAGCTGTGGGTGAAAATAGTAAAAAATAGCACAAAAAGCTAAAATAGAGAAAAGATAAAATATGCTCCGGCCACCTATGCTGGAAAATGGCTGTCATGTCACAGTGCTGAGTGAGTGCCCTCTCCTGGCCGCCATGTCACAGCGCTGAGTAAGGGGCTTCTCCTGGCTGTCATGTCACAGCGTTGGGTGAGGGCCCTCTCCTGGTCATATGTCACAGCGCTGGGTGGGGACCCTCTCCTGGACACCATATGACAGCGCCAGAGGCGGCTCTCTAATTAGGCAAATTAGGCGGTCGCCTTAGGCCTCGCACTCCCAGGGGCCTCGCGGCCGCCTAATTTGTCTGACACGTGTGGGAGTTGGAGGGGATATCCCCCAGTCGGTGTCCCCAGGGACGTCTCTCTGCCGCTACTACTTTTACCCCTGCCAGGGGCGGACTGTTCAATTCAGCACTGCCAGGGGTGACATCCCAGGGTCAGTGGGTGGCTCCATGTACTCCCCTCTCCCAACTCCTCCCCTTCTGCCAGGCTCTGTGGATCTCCTCTTAATATATGCAATTTGTACAGTTATTTTTTTATCGCTTGAATTATTTTTCCGGTTTTGGGCGTGAGTTGGGTCTCATGTTTAAGATTTGACTAAGGCCTCACAAAGCCTAGAGCCGCCTATGGACAGCGCTGGGTGAGGGCCCACTCCTGGCCTGGCCGCCATGTCACAGTGCTTTCCAGGACTTCTTGTGTTATTAAGCCTCTTCCTTCTACCCAGATCTTCTTCTAGTACATGACTGTATTGTCTCCTTTCTTGCTTACCCTCATTTCTTGCCAACATCACTTCCTGTGTAATTAGCCTTTTTTGAACCAGTTAAACAAGTTCATTAGCAGATGAATAAAGGAAGCCCAGTTTCTGAATTCTAGATGGCAGCTAAAATGTGTTATTCCATATATTTATGCTATAAAAAAAATCACAAAAATTGTCAGAGCAACACAGATATTGAATGTAAACATTTGCACAACCATTACTAAGATATATTAAATTAATGGGACCTTCAACAGGTTCTGTGCTTGTATAAAATATATGGTTAGGGGTTCTTTTACAAACTGTCAAAGCTGTGGGTGAAAATAGTAAAAAATAGCACAAAAAGCTAAAAAAGAGAAAAGATAAAATATGCTCCGGCCACCTATGCTGGAAAATGGCTGTCATGTCACAGTGCTGAGTGAGTGCCCTCTCCTGGCCGCCATGTCACAGCGCTGAGTGAGGGGCTTCTCCTGGCTGTCATGTCACAGCGCTGGGTGAGGGGCTTCTCCTGGCTGTCATGACACAGCGCTGGGTGAGGGCCCTCTCCTGGCCGCCATGTCACAGCGCTGGGTGAGGGCCCTCTCCTGGACACCATATGACAGCGCTGGGTGAGGGCCCACTCCTGGACACCATATGACAGCGCTGGGTGAGGGCCCACTCCTGGCCTGGCCGCCATGTCACAGCGCTTTCCAGGACTTCTTGTGTTATTAAGCCTCTTCCTTCTACCCAGATTTTCTTCTAGCACATGACTGTATTGTCTCATTTCTTGCTTACCACCATTTCCTGCCAACATCACTTCCTGTGTAATTAGCCTTTTTTGAACCAGTTAAACAAGTTCATTAGCAGATGAATAAAGGAAGCCCAGTGTCTGAATTCTAGATGGCAGCTAAAATGTGTTATTCCATATATTTATGCTATAAAAAAAAATCACAAAAATTGCCAGGGCAACACAGATAATGAATGTAAACATTTGCACAACCATTACTAAGATATATTAAATTAATGGGACCTTCAATTGGTTCTGTGCTTGTATAAAATATATGGTTAGGGGTTCTTTTACAAACTGTCAAAGCTGTGGGTGAAAATAGTAAAAAATAGCACAAAAAGCTAAAAAAGAGAAAAGATAAAACATGCTCCGGCCACCTATGCTGGAAAATGGCTGTCATGTCACAGTGCGTGCCCTCTCCTCAGGGCCATCTTAAGAGCGTTATAGGCCCCCGGGCAATACATTGCACTGGGGCCCTGTCTACACGATCACGCACGAGAATAAAAATGCAAATTATCAATAAGGCTATATTTATTGGTACCTCCAACAAAATCAGTGTTTAAAAATTAACACAACAATATAACACGAGTTTGATGGGCACAGTTTGATGGGCACAGTGGCAGCGTTTGATGGACATAGTGGCTTAGTTTAATGGGCACAGTGGCAGCGTTTGATGAGCACGGTGGCAGCTTTTGATGGGCACAGTGGCAGCTTTTGATGGGCACAGTGGCAGTTGATGGGCACAGTGGCAGCTTGATGGGCACAGTGGCAGCTTCGATGGGCACAGTGGCAGCTTCGATGGACACAGTGGCTGTTTAATGGGCAAAGTGGCTGTTTGATGGGCACAGTGGCCGCTTTTGAGGGGCACAGACAGTGGCTGTGTTTGATGCACAACTTGAACTTATTTAAGTAGACATTGTTATGCGGCGTACACACGAAGGGACAATCCCGCGGGATTATCCTCTGGACTGAAGTCCAGCGGATAATCCCTCGTGTGTGGGCGCCGGCGGACTTTTTGGCGCCAAAGTACGGCGGACTAAAGTTTGAAGTTTTGTTTTCAAATTATCCGCTGGACTTGGCAGTCCAGCGGATAATCCCGCCGTTAGTGGGCAAGTCCGCGGGACTTTTGAAATGAACGGACTTGCCGCTCATCGGCAAGTCCGTTCATTTAGCACGTGACTTCAGGTTACGTAGCTAGCGTAGGCAGTAAATGCCGCCGCGCTAGCTCCGTGACCTGGCATGGATTTAAAGGGACTCCCCACGCCGAAAAAACGGCGTGGGGGTTCCCCCCAAATCCATGTCAGACCCTCATCCGAGCACGCAGCCTGGCAGGCCAGGAAAGGGGTGGGGACGAACGAGCGCCCCCCCCCTCCTGAGCCGTACCAGGCCGCGTGCCCTCAACATGGGGGGTGCCCTGGGGAAAGGGGGGCCGTGCGGCCCCCCCACCCCAAAGCACCTTGTCCCCATGTTGATGAGGACAAGGGCCTCTTCCCGACAACCCTGGCCGTTGGTTGTCGGGGTCTGCGGGCGGGGGCTTATCGGAATCTGGGAGCCCCCTTTAATAAGGGGCCCCCCAGATACCGGCCCCCCACCCTATGTGAATGAGTATGGGGTACGATGTACCCCTACCCATTCACCTAAGGTGTAAAATGTAAAGTAAAAAAAAAACACCCACACTTTTGAAAAAATAGTTTATTGCACTGCTCCGGGGGTCTTCTTCCGTCTTGGGGGTCTTCTCGCCGGACTCCCCCGCCATTTACCAAGCTCTTTTACCGAGCGAGGGGAGTCCGGCTACCTTCTTCGTCGCCGCCGTCGTCTGGGGGTCTCGATCCGCCTTCGGGGGTCTTCCGGGGGTCTCTTCTGCTCTTTCACGAGGGGAGGAGTCCGGCTACCTTCTTCGTCGGCGCCGTCGTCTGGGGGTCTCGATCCGCCTTCCGGGGGCTCTTCTGTTCTTGCGGCGGTCGTCGTCTTCCGCGCCGCCGGCGCCTTGTCCTTCTTCTTGTCCTTCTTGTTCTTCTTCTTCTTCCGATGTTGACCCGTCGCTGTCTCTGCCCGGAATGCCTGTGCCGATCTGCGCTCGGACTTATATAGGGACATGGGGGACAGGGTCACATGTTCATGTCACATGGTGACCCCGCCCCCTTGCGATGTCACAGTCCCAGCATCCTCCGGGACTGTGACAACACAAGGGGGCGGGGTCACCATGTGACATGTGCATGTGACCCTGTCCCCCATGTCCCTATATAAGTCCGAGCGCAGATCGGCACAGGCATTCCGGGCAGAGACAGCGACGGGTCAACATCGGAAGAAGAAGAACAAGAAGGACAAGAAGAAGGACAAGGCGCCGGCGGCGCGGAAGACGACGACCGCCGCAAGAACAGAAGAGACCCCCGGAAGACCCCCGAAGGCGGATCGAGACCCCCAGACGACGGCGGCGACGACGAAGAAGGTAGCCGGACTCCCTCCCTCGTGAAAGAGCTAGGTAAAAGAGCAGAAGAGGGGAGGAGTCCGGCGAGAAGACCCCCAAGACGGAAGAAGACCCCCGAAGGCGGATCGAGACCCCCAGACGACGGCGGCGACGACGAAGAAGGTAGCCGGACTCCCCTCGCTCGGTAAAAGAGCTTGGTAAATGGCGGGGGAGTCCGGCGAGAAGACCCCCAAGACGGAAGAAGACCCCCGGAGCAGTGCAATAAACTATTTTTTCAAAAGTGTGGGTGTTTTTTTTTACTTTACATTTTACACCTTAGGTGAATGGGTAGGGGTACATCGTACCCCATACTCATTCACATAGGGTGGGGGGCCGGTATCTGGGGGCCCCCTTATTAAAGGGGGCTCCCAGATTCCGATAAGCCCCCGCCCGCAGACCCCGACAACCAACGGCCAGGGTTGTCGGGAAGAGGCCCTTGTCCTCATCAACATGGGGACAAGGTGCTTTGGGGTGGGGGGGCCGCACGGCCCCCCTTTCCCCAGGGCACCCCCCATGTTGAGGGCACGCGGCCTGGTACGGCTCAGGAGGGGGGGGGGGGCGCTCGTTCGTCCCCACCCCTTTCCTGGCCTGCCAGGCTGCGTGCTCGGATGAGGGTCTGACATGGATTTGGGGGGAACCCCCACGCCGTTTTTTCGGCGTGGGGATTCCCTTTAAATCCATGCCAGCTTGCGGAGCTAGCGCGGCGGCAGTTACTGCCTACGCTAGCTACGTAACCTGAAGTTACGTGCGAAATGAACGGACTGCCGATGTGCGGCAAGTCCGTTCATTTTCAAAAGTCCCGCGGACTTTTGGCCGGCGGATTATCCGCTGGAGAAGTCCGTGCGTGTGTGGGCAAGTCCAAACCCTCGGAAAGTCCAGCGGACCTAGGCGGAAAGTCCCGCGGGATTGTCCGCTGGACTAGGTCCGCCCGCAAAAGTCCCTTCGTGTGTACGCCGCATTAGACTTACTTGAGGCCACCGGCCTGGTGCAGTACAGTGTGTCACTCACAGCAGAAAGGCAGCGCCAGCTATCAAGGCATGGCAGTGGTGGGCGGAGCATGTTCACTAGCCACTGGGGCAGCCGCGGTGCACTATGAATGCTGGGGTGGTCGCTGGTTGCTAGCTAGATGCCGGCCGGCGAAGTGAGCAACCAGTGTAGTCAGTCAATTTAACCACTTACCGATCACTCACTATATATACGTCATTTTTTTGAAGAAGGATATCTCGGTAACGACAGCAGCTGCTGCCACAACCGAGGTATCCCTCTTTACAGTGAGCGGTCCCCTTTCCGATAATGGTGGTCTCTGCGGCGGGTTCACCGCAAGATCACCGTTATCAGTGGCGGGAGAGCTGCCCCCCCTCCCGCCGCTCTCCCGTGCCTTCTGCCGCTTACCGGAGCCGTCGGCAGCGGCGGAGGCGATCGGGTCCTTTCCCTGCCTGTGCATAGAGATGAGTGAGGCTAAGATGGCCCCACTCATCTCTATACCATAGGAGGGCGGAAGCGACGTCAAAACTTCACTTCCGCCCATATGTCTTAAAGGGGAATTTCCAAATGTCATTTTTTTAAATGACATTTTTTTTTTTTTGCATTCAAGTCCAAATATGAGATCTGAGGACTTTTTGACCCCAGATCTCATATTTAAGAGGACCTGTCATGCTTTTTTCTATTACAAGGGATGTTTACATTCCTTGTAATAGGAATAAAAGTGATCCATTTTTTTTTTTAAAACAGTGTAAAAAATAATAAAATTAAGTAAAATAAATAAGAAAACCCCCCCCAAAAATTTTCAAAACACCTCGTCCTGACGAGCTCGCGCGCAGAAGCGAACGCATACGCGAGCAGCTCCCGCATATGAAAACGGTAGTCAAACCACACATGTGATGTATCACCGCGATCGGTAGAGCGAGAGCAATAATTCTAGCCATAGACCTCCTCTGTAACTCAAAAAATGCAACCTGTAGAATTTTTTAAATGTCGCTTATGGAGATTTTTGAGGGTAAAAGTTTGACGCCATTCCACGAGCGGGCGCAATTTTGAAGCAGGACATGTTGGGTATCAATTTACTCGGCGTAACATTATCTTTCACAATTCAAAAAAAATTGGGCTAATTTTACTGTTGTCTTATTTTTTTATTCAAAAAAGTGACTTTTTTCCAAAAAAAGTGCGCTTGTAAGACCGCTGCGCAAATACGGTGTAAAAAAAAGTATTGCAATGACTGCCATTTTATTCTCTAGGGTGTTAGAAAAAAAAACAATATATAATGTTTGGGGGTTCTAAGTCATTTTCTAGCAAAAAAATCTGTTTTAAACATGTAAACACCTAAAATCCAAAACGAGGCTGGTTGCAGCACTGAGGACCAGCCCTGGATGGGGCCCTCCAGACAAGTGGGGCCCCTGGGCAACTGCCCAGCATGCCCAATGGAAAAAACGGCCCTGCCTCTCCTGGCCGCCATGTCACAGCGCTGAGTGAGGGGCTTCTCCTGGCTGTCATGTCACAGCGCTGGGTGAGGACCCTCTCCTGGACACCATATGACAGCGCTGGGTGAGGGCCCTCTCCTGGCCGCCATGTCACAGCGCTGAGTGAGGGACTTCTCCTGGCTGTCATGTCACAGCGCTGGGTGAGGGCCCTCTCCTGGACACCATATGACAGCGCTGGGTGAGGGCCCTCTCCTGGCCGCCATGTCACAGCGCTGAGTGAGGGGCTTCTCCTGGCTGTCATGTCACAGCGCTGGGTGAGGGCCCTCTCCTGGTCATATGTCACAGCGCTGGGTGGGGACCCTCTCCTGGACACCATATAACAGCGCTGGGTGAGGGCCCACTCCTGGCCTGGCCGCCATGTCACAGCGCTTTCCAGGACTTCTTGTGTTATTAAGCCTCTTCCTTCTACCCAGATCTTCTTCTAGTACATGACTGTATTGTCTCCTTTCTTGCTTACCACCATTTCCTGCCAACATCACTTCCTGCGTAATTAGCCTTTTTTGAACCAGTTAAACAAGTTCATTAGCAGATGAATAAAGGAGGCCCAGTTTCTGAATTCTAGATGGCAGCTAAAACGTGTTATTCCAAATTAAAAAAAAATTCTTTGCAAATCACTAGAGAGTGTTTGTGACATCACTGAGAATGCACTAAAAAAGAGAAAAGATAAAATATGCTCCGGCCACCTATGCTGGAAAATGTGAGTGTGGGGGGTGGAGGGAAAAAATTTAAAGTGGAGCCATCGGATCACAGCCATTCCACTGCAATCTCTCAAACTCCTACTCTTTCCATCACCGTCCTTAATTACTTATCTACAGTGCTGTCATCACTGAGAATGCAGCAGCCTATCCATTCACTAGAGAGCGGTGACATCACTGAGAATGCAGCCTATCCATTCACTAGAGACTAGAGAATGTGGTTCACTGAGAATGCAGCCTATCCATTCACTAGAGAGCGGTGACATCACTGAGAATGCAGCCTATCCATTCACTAGAGAGCGGTGACATCACTGAGAATGCAGCCTATCCAATCACTAGAGAGCGTGACATCACTGAGAATGCAGCCTATCCCTTCACTAGAGAGCGTGACATCACTGAGAATGCAGCCTATCCATTCACTAGAGACCAGTGACATCACTGAGAATGCAGCCTATCCATTCACTAGAGAGCGGTGACATCACTGAGAATGCAGCCTATCCAATCACTAGAGAGCGGTGACATCACTGAGAATGCAGCCTATCCAATCACTAGAGAGCGGTGACATCACTGAGAATGCAGCCTATCCAATCACTAGAGAGCGGTGACATCACTGAGAATGCAGCCTATCCATTCACTAGAGAGCGGTGACATCACTGAGAATGCAGCCTATCCAATCACTAGAGAGCGGTGACATCACTGAGAATGCAGCCTATCCATTCACTAGAGAGCGGTGACATCACTGAGAATGCAGCCTATCCATTCACTAGAGATCGGTGACATCACTGAGAATGCAGCCTATCCATTCACTAGAGACCGGTGACATCACTGAGAATGCAGCCTATCCATTCACTAGAGAGCGGTGACATCACTGAGAATGCAGCCTATCCATTCACTAGAGAGCGGTGACATCACTGAGAATGCAGCCTATCCAATCACTAGAGAGCGGTGACATCACTGAGAATGCAGCCTATCCATTCACTAGAGAGCGGTGACATCACTGAGAATGCAGCCTATCCATTCACTAGAGAGCGGTGACATCACTGAGAATGCAGCCTATCCATTCACTAGAGAGCGGTGACATCACTGAGAATGCAGCCTATCCATTCACTAGAGAGCGGTGACATCACTGAGAATGCAGCCTATCCATTCACTAGAGCGGTGACATCACTGAGAATGCAGCCTATCCATTCACTAGAGAGCGGTGACATCACTGAGAATGCAGCCTATCCATTCACTAGAGAGCGGTGACATCACTGAGAATGCAGCCTATCCATTCACTAGAGAGCGGTGACATCACTGAGAATGCAGCCTATCCATTCACTAGAGAGCGGTGACATCACTGAGAATGCAGCCTATCCATTCACTAGAGAGCGGTGACATCACTGAGAATGCAGCCTATCCATTCACTAGAGAGCGGTGACATCACTGAGAATGCAGCCTATCCAATCACTAGAGAGCGGTGACATCACTGAGAATGCAGCCTATCCATTCACTAGAGAGCGGTGACATCACTGAGAATGCAGCCTATCCATTCACTAGAGAGCGGTGACATCACTGAGAATGCAGCCTATCCATTCACTAGAGAGCGGTGACATCACTGAGAATGCAGCCTATCCATTCACTAGAGAGCGGTGACATCACTGAGAATGCAGCCTATCCATTCACTAGAGAGCGGTGACATCACTGAGAATGCAGCCTATCCAATCACTAGAGAGCGGTGACATCACTGAGAATGCAGCCTATCCATTCACTAGAGAGCGGTGACATCACTGAGAATGCAGCCTATCCATTCACTAGAGAGCGGTGACATCACTGAGAATGCAGCCTATCCATTCACTAGAGAGCGGTGACATCACTGAGAATGCAGCCTATCCATTCACTAGAGATCGGTGACATCACTGAGAATGCAGCCTATCCATTCACTAGAGAGCGGTGACATCACTGAGAATGCAGCCTATCCATTCACTAGAGAGCGGTGACATCACTGAGAATGCAGCCTATCCATTCACTAGAGAGCGGTGACATCACTGAGAATGCAGCCTATCCATTCACTAGACCAGTGACATCACTGGGAATGCAGCCTATCCAATCACTAGAGCGGTGACGTCACTGAGAATGCAGCCTATCCATTCACTAGAGAGCGGTGACATCACTGAGAATGCATCCAATCACTAGAGAGCGGTGACATCACTGAGAATGCAGCCTATCCATTCACTAGAGAGCGGTGACATCACTGAGAATGCAGCCTATCCATTCACTAGAGAGCGGTGACATCACTGAGAATGCAGCCTATCCATTCACTAGAGAGCGGTGACATCACTGAGAATGCAGCCTATCCATTCACTAGAGAGCGGTGACATCACTGAGAATCAGCCTATCCAATCACTAGAGAGCGGTGACATCACTGAGAATGCAGCCTATCCATTCACTAGAGAGCGGTGACATCACTGAGAATGCAGCCTATCCATTCACTAGAGAGCGGTGACATCACTGAGAATACAGCCTATCCATCACTAGAGACCGGTGACATCACTGGGAATGCAGCCTATCCATTCACTAGAGAGCGGTGACATCACTGAGAATGCAGCCTATCCATTCACTAGAGAGCGGTGACATCACTGAGAATGCAGCCTATCCATTCACTAGAGAGCGGTGACATCACTGAGAATGCAGCCTATCCATTCACTAGAGAGCGGTGACATCACTGAGAATGCAGCCTATCCATTCACTAGAGAGCGGTGACATCACTGAGAATGCAGCCTATCCATTCACTAGAGAGCGGTGACATCACTGAGATGCAGCCTATCCATTCACTAGAGAGCGGTGACATCACTGAGAATGCAGCCTATCCATTCACTAGAGACCAGAGACATCACTGAGAATGCAGCCTATCCATTCACTAGAGACCACTGACATCACTGAGAATGCAGCCTATCCATTCACTAGAGAGCGGTGACATCACTGAGAATGCAGCCTATCCATTCACTAGAGAGCGGTGACATCACTGAGAATGCAGCCTATCCAATCACTAGAGAGCGGTGACATCACTGAGAATGCAGCCTATCCATTCACTAGAGAGCGGTGACATCACTGAGAATGCAGCCTATCCAATCACTAGAGAGCGGTGACATCACTGAGAATGCAGCCTATCCATTCACTAGAGACCGGTGACATCACTGAGAATGCAGCCTATCCATTCACTAGAGAGCGGTGACATCACTGAGAATGCAGCCTATCCATTCACTAGAGAGCGGTGACATCACTGAGAATGCAGCCTATCCATTCACTAGAGAGCGGTGACATCACTGAGAATGCAGCCTATCCATTCACTAGAGAGCGGTGACATCACTGAGAATGCAGCCTATCCAATCACTAGAGAGCGGTGACATCACTGAGAATGCAGCCTATCCATTCACTAGAGACCGGTGACATCACTGAGAATGCAGCCTATCCATTCACTAGAGAGCGTGACATCACTGAGAATGCAGCCTATCCATTCACTAGAGAGCGGTGACATCACTGAGAATGCAGCCTATCCATTCACTAGAGAGCGGTGACATCACTGAGAATGCAGCCTATCCAATCACTAGAGAGCGGTGACATCACTGAGAATGCAGCCTATCCAGCTTCACTAGAGAGCGGTGACATCACTGAGAATGTCTGCTCCGGCTCCATGTGTCAACAGCAATTGGCCGACAAATAGATGTCAAGAGCTCGTTTATATTTGTGAGCAATACAAGGCGATGTGAGCCATTTATTAGAGGCGTGGCACGTCCCGCGCTGACCTTCGCCGGGGATTCGGAGGAAACTTTTAAAGACAAGTTCTAACTGTTTCAAAGTGTTAAAAAAAATAAGCGTTAAATATAAGCAGAAAAAAAGTATAAGTGTGATTTTTTATTTTTTTTCCTACACAGTGCCTTGCAAAAGTATTCACCCCCCTTGGCATTTTTCGTGTTTTGTTGCCTCCCAACCTGGAATTAACATGGATTGTTTGATTTACAGAACACGCCCACAACTCTGAAGATGTTTCTTTTTTTTTTTATTGTGAAGCAAACAACAAATAGGGCAAAATAACAGAAAAAGTCAATGTGCAAAACTATTCACCCCCCTAAAGACAATACTTTGTAGAGCCGCCTTTTGGTAGGATGGGCTCCCAATGATGTCATCACTGTACAGCCAATCACATGATTGGGAGCCCCTCCATCCAGCCTCAGGCATCACAACCCCCATAAAGGGCTGGCTTATGGCAGTGGCAAGGTGGTGGTGCCCAATGGCGTCCCTAGGGGGGGGCCAGAGGGGGCCCTGACCCCCCCAAAATGATGCTGTGCCCCCCCATGTGCCCCCCCCCAAAAAAACGGCAATGTCTTTTTGTTTGCATCCGTAGTGGATGCGCCACATCTTACTCAGGCTGCCGCTGGAGTAACACAGTCTCTATTGAGAGGGGGAGTATTCTTCTAGCCTGGACGCGTGGGTAAGTGTGTGCACTGCAGTACACTGTAATCACTGAACTGCATTATCTCCATCCCTTCTCTCCCCCATCTGTCCCTCCCCCTCTCCTGTTCTTTCAAGACCTTCACAACTTACTTTCACTTTCAGTTAGGCAGGTAATAGACTATGCAAATTTCTTTCCTGCATCCACAGAGTGCAGGAAAGAAACTTGCATGATTCCCCCATTAACACAGACAGTGGTGACAGGGGAATATCCTTCCTGCCCAGCAATTGTATTCTCCCAACAAACAGTCATTATCACTAGTGGCTATAGCAACCACTAGTGATAATCATAAGAGTATCTGTCAGGCTGGTTGTTCCCAATTTGATCGATCAACTTGGTACATTCAGCCTGCTCATTAATGGTTCAAACCTCAACCAGCTGAGATTTAAACTGCCTATGGCTGGTCTTAGCACTTAGGCAGCCCATACATTGATCACTTTTTTCATTTAACTAGTAGGTTGCATGAAAAAAAAAAGAAATGATCCAATTCTCCCATCTACACATTATAGGTGGATGGGGGAATCCTTGCAGTGTGGACCAGTGGTGGAACTACCAGGGTTGCTGTCCTGGCTATTAACAGCGCTGGTCTCTGTCTCCATGGCAGCAGTGGCACATTGGAACCCAGTGCTGGTTACTTTATGGGGCTAATGTACAGGAGAGCCAGCACAATTTGTTGTTAGAGATGGGCAGGGCATGTTCAAAATCCCACATGCCCGATCCCGCCAGGAAACCCACACTGCACAGCGCTAAGCACAAGCAGTGAGACATTTCCTGGTCCGCAGCTGCACAGATCAGGAATGTCTCACTGCCTGTGATTAGCCGTGTGCAGTGCAGCTTCCTGGCGGGATCGGGAAAGTGGGATTTCAAACACACCCGAGCCCATCTCTAATGGTTGTAGAGTAGACAGTTGACCTCCCTGCAGGTTGCTTAGCAGCAGTGCAGCCTTCTCTGACATGCTGATCGTGATGCAATCCAGGTGATGCTCCTAGTCAAATCCTAGTGTTAAATATCATAGTGATTTTATTGATCAAAGCCCACACCTTACAGGCATAGAGCCCACATGGCTGCTGAACATACGGTGGATGTGGTTGTACTCTTGATGCTAATAAATACTGTGTTTATTAGATCTGACTGGGAGCATCACCTGGATCACATCCCGATCAGCATGTCAACAGAGAAGGTTATACAGCATTACTGCTGCTAGGTGACCAGCTGGGGGCTCGGTTCTCTACAACCAATAGTGCCAGCCTTCCCCTGCATGCACCCATAATGTCACCAGCACTAGGTCCTAATAGACTGCTGCCACTGCCAAGGACACAGATGCCAGACCAGCACTGTCAATAGCAGGGGCAGGACAGCAAGAGGAGGCTGGGGAACACCACAGTGGCAGAACACCAAGGCCCGGTGGCAAGACAACCTTTGCAACCCTGATAGTTCTCCCACTGCTTTGGACCCTTATATTTTCTTGGTATGCTGGTGACATATATCTCTTGTTTTCTGCCACCCTGGGGATCGTAGTAAAATTGCATTTTATAGTTGCCCCCCTACTTTTGTCCCTGTCCCCCCATGTGCCCCCCCTAAATATGAAAGCTGGAGACGCCACTGGTGGTGCCACCATCACAAGTCAGCCCTTTGAGTGTGTTGTGGTGCCTAAAAACCCCAAGGAGGGGCTCCCATCCTGTATATAGTTGCTCCCCATACCCCCATGACCATTAATATGGAGTTGCTCCTCTTTATGGTTATAACCTCCTCCACTCTTCTAGGAAGGCTTTCCACACGATTTTGGAGGGTGTCTGTGGGAATTTGTGCCTATTTGTAAGGTTAGATATTGACGTTGGATTAGAAGACCCGGCTCATGATCGGCATTCCAATTCATCCCCAAGGTGTTCAGTAGGGATGAGGTCAGGGCTTTGTGTGGAACACTCGAGTTCCTCCACACCAAACTGGTCACAGCATGTCTTTATGGAGATGTTGGTTGGGAAGACCTGGCTCATTCCAATTCATCTCAAAGGTGATCAGTAGGGTTGAAGTCAGGGCTTTGTGCAGGACACTCAAGTTCCTCCAGAGTCCACACCAAACTGGTCACACCATGTCTTTATGGAGATGTTGGTTGGGAAGACCTGGCTCATTCCAATTCATCCCAAAGTTGTTCAGTAGGGTTGAGGCCAGGCCTCTGTGCAGGACAATCAAGTTCCTCCACACCAAACTGGTCACAGAATGTCTTTATGGAGATGTTGGTTGGGAAGACCTGGCTCATTTCAATTAATCTCAAAGGTGATCAGTAGGGTTGAGGCCAGGGCTCTGTGCAGGACACTGGTGTTCCTCCACACCAAACTGGTCACAGCATGTCTTTATGGAGATGTTGGTTGTCAAGACCTGGCTCATTCCAATTCATCTCAAAGGTGATCGGTAGGGTTGAGGTCAGGGCTTTGTGCAAGACAACCAAGTTCCTCCACACGAAACTGGTCACAGAATGTCTTTATGGAGATGTTGGTTGGGAAGACCTGGCTCATTTCAATTCATCTCAAAGGTGATCGGTAGGGTTGAGGTCAGGGCTTTGTGCAGGACAATCAAGTTCCTGCACACCAAACTGGTCACACCATGTCTTTATGGAGATGGCTTTGTACACAGGAGACAGTCATGCTGGAACAGAAAAGAGTCTTCACCAAACTCTTACCACAAGGTTGGAAGAGCACAATTATCTACAATGTCTTTGTATGATGGAGTATTACCAGAACCCTTCACTCAAGACACCCAAACTCCATTTTTTACTGCAAGACCAGTCTTATGCCCCGTATACACGGTCGGATTTTCCGACGGAAAATGTCCTATCGGACAATGTTGTCGGAAATTCCGACCGTGTGTAGGCTCCATCGGACTTTTTCCGTCGGATTTTCCGACGGACAAAGTTTTATCTCCTGCTCTCAAATTTTCCGACAACAAAGTCCGATCTGACTTTTTCCGATCGTGTGTAGGGAATTCCAACGGACAAAGTGCCACGCATGCTCAGATCAAATTACGAGACCAAAGCTATTGGCTACTAGCCTCTACGTAGTCCCGTCGTACGCAACGAACGTCACCACGTTCAGAATGATCGCATTTTCAGACAACTTTGTCCGACCGTGTGTATGCAACACCAGTGTCGGACAAAATCCGTCGGAAAAAATCAGATGGATTTTGTGGTCGGAATTTCGTGTGACGTGTGTACGGGGCATTACAGTGGCGTGATCTTGCCAGAGGAGGGCAGTACTGGATTTCAGGCACTGGTTAGTACCCGAGTTTTAAAAGTCAGCCACCTTGTGTTCGCGATAAAGTTAAACTGGTTCTTAAGGTTAAAAAAAATTTGCATTTTAACGTGCGCAAAAAAAATGAAGAAAAAAAAAAGAGGCTCTGGCAGTGAAGAGACTCTCTGGGCACGTACCTGACCGAGGCACGGAGACAAGATAAATCCCTCTGTAAAATGATGATGAGGTTATGTTGCGGCGCGGCGTTAGCTACAGACAGCCGTACGCTGAATTCTTTTATACGAAAGCCGCGCTATGCATGAAATTCCCATCAAATTACTTCGCCTACAACTGTGCCGACCGAAAAATAAAGTGGATTTAATAATAATTCCAAAATGAAAGTGATGTCTTTTGACTGAACGGCTATTTCTCATCGCTCTCCCCGACTCGTTCGTCAGGCCGACCTTTCAAGAGCGAAAGTTTTCAGAGGAAAGTTGGATAATGGGGAAAAGATTTGACGCTTATTTCAATATTCCATTATAGGGCTGGAGAGCAAAAAGACTTATTGAAATACATCACAAAGGCATCATTTTTACACAGAATACAAAAAATAAACAATAAATTATAATATTGTGCTGAAACTGGTGGGTTGGAGGAGCGGCAGGGGCAACGCTTGATAAATAAGTAAAAAAAAAAAGGAAATACATTTATTACATTTATAAGTCATTTGTGGGAGGGGCATCACATGATCTGATCCACCCGATTGCTGCCTCCTTAACCACTTTCAGCCCCGGACCAATTGGCAGCCAAAGGACCAGGCCCTTTTTTGCGATTCGGCACTGCGTCGCTTTAACTGACAATTGCGCGGTCGTGCGACGTGGCTCCCAAACAAAATTGACGTCCTTTTTTTTCCACAAATAGAGCTTTCTTTTGGTGGTATTTGATCACCTCTGCGGTTTTTATTTTTTGCGCGATAAACAAAAAAGAGCGTCAATTTTGAAAAAAAAACGCATTCTTTTTTATTTTTTGCTATAATAAATATCCCCCAAAAATATATAAAAAACATTTTTTTTCCTCAGTTTAGGCCGATACGTATTCTTCTACATATTTTTGGTAAAAAAAATCGCAATAAGCGATTATTGATTGGTTTGCGCAGAAGTTATAGCGTTTACAAGTTAGGGGATAGTTTTATAGCATTTTTATTAATAATTGTTTTTTTATTAGTAATGGCGGCGATCAGCGATTTTTATTGTGACTGCGACATTATGGCGGACACATCGGACATTTTTGACACATTTTTTGGGACCATTGGCATTTATACAGCAATCAATGCTATTTAAATGCATTGATTCCTGTATAAATGACACTGCCAGTGAAGGGGTTAACCACAAGGGGGCAGTGTAGGGGTTAAGTATGCCTAGGGGTGTGTTTCTTACTGTGGGGGGGCGTGGCTGTCAGCTAGTGAATGCTGATCTTAGTTCCAATCACAGGGAGCAGAGATCGGCGTCACTAGTTGCTAGGCAGAACTGGGAGATGCTGTGTATTTCCGCATCTCCCCGTTCAGCCTTCCCGTGAGGCGATCGCGGGTGTCCCGACTGCGCCGGGAGCGGCGCGCTCCCGATGGCATGGACGGCATTAAGGAGGGACTTATATATACGCCCTTCTGCCTGTCCGTGCCATTCTGCCGACGTATATCGTCGTGCGCCGGTCGGGAACCGGTTAAAAAACATAAACCACCAGTTCAAATTTAGTCCTGAGGAAGAGGGGACACCCTCGAAACGCGTCAGCTCATTTTGGACTTGTATTTTCCCACTCTGGTTCTACTGGGCAGCGGATCCGTGTAGGACGGGGCCTTGGATGGACGTTTTAAATTTCGTCCTTGATTTTACCCAGTGGTGGCCCGTGTATTAAGGGCGCATGGGCGCTGCCCCCTCTCTCCTGCCACCCCCTCTATCACCAATAGATAGATTCATGCATTGCATGAATCTATCTATGGCCCCCGCTGCCACCCCCTATTCAGGCGCCCGGCCCTTTTTCGGGCGCAGGGCGCCTGAATTGCAACGGCGTGGGGTGTTGTTAAAGCACCTGATTACAGCCCTAGGCTCTAATAGGCATCACATATGTGACCTGTGAGCGCCATGCTGGGCACCCGCAGGTCACTCAGCTGTGTTAGAAAATGGAATGACTATTTGCTTTCCTAACATTGACCGCATCTCAGGTCCTCGGGTCTGTTACCTGTCACCTGATTGGCTGAAACGTCAGGCGCCACTATTGGAATCCTATCAGGAGGAGCGGACGAGAGATGAGGACGGCAGGAGACGCATGGAGGACCCCGCTCGTCGCCGCCACCCGCTGCCCAACCAAGACAGGGTAAGTGCTGGACAGACAGCGTGCGGGCGGGGGTCACACTGGGGACATTCAAGGACACACTGGCAGCATTTGATGGGCACACTGGCAGCGTTTGGCACAGAGGCTGCAATTAATGGCACAGAGGCAGCATTTGAGGGCACAGTGGCAGCGTTTGATGGCACAGTGGCTGCGTTTGATGGCACGGTGGCAGTGTTTAATGGGCACAGTGGCAGTGTTTAATGGGCACAGTGACAGCCTTCGATGGCACAGTGACTGCAATTGATGGCACAGTGGCAGCATTTGAGGGCACAGTGGCAGCGTTTGATGGCACAGTGGCTGCGATTGATGATTATTTTTCCAAAAATTTTGCGTCCCCCCCAAAAAAAATTTTGAGTACCAGCAGCCACTGATTTTACCATTGTGTTTGATGGCACAGTGGCAGCGTTTAATGGGCACAGTGGCAGCGTTTAATGGGCACAGTGGCAGCGTTTGGCACAGTGGCAGCATTTTGATGGCACAGTGGCAGTGTGAATTTTTGCTGAAATTTTAAGTGGGGGATACATTTTATTGTACATTACTGTACTCGACAGTTACTGGTTTTCAGCTGTCCTCTTCTGTAAGGTCGGCTCAGACAAAGTGTTAGCTCTCTGTCTAGTTTATATGTGTGTATAAGACTCTTGCTCGTGGCACAGTAATCAAAGCATATTTTCTGGGTACAAGGAAGCCCGGGTTGTGTTTAACCGTGCCCATCGAGCCCCTCCCACTGTTAAAAATTTGGTCGCACCCACGTTTTGCCGGGACACTCATAGCGTGCCACAGGTCACTACTTCCCTCAAATGTCCCTCATTCTCAAGTTCAAATTTGGTCAAATGTGCTTCAGTGACCTCTGTTATCCCCTATGTGCTCTAGTGTCTCCATTGACCCCTGTGAACCCCTATGTGCTCCTGTGTCTCCAGTGACCCCTGTGACCCCCCCATGTGCTCCAGTGACCCCGTGAACCCCTATTTTCTCCAGTGTCTCCATTGACCCCTGTGACCCCTATGTGCTCCTGTGTCTCCAGTGAGCCCTGTAACCCCCATGTGCTCCTGTGTCTCCGGTGACCCCTGTGACCCCCATGTGCTCCAGTGACCCCTGTGACCCCCATGTGCTCCTGTGTCTCCGGTGACCTCTGTGACCCCCATGTGCTCCAGTGACCTCTGTGACCCCTATGTGCTCCACTGACCCCTGTGACTCCCTATGTGCGCCTGTGTCTCTAGTGAACCCTGTGACCCCCTATGTGCTCCTGTGTCTCCAGTGACCTCTGTGACCCCTTTGTGCTCCAGCTACCTCTGTGACCCCTATGTGCTCCAGTGAGCTCTGTGACCCCTATGTGCTCCGGTGACCTCTGTGACCCCTATGTGCTCCAGTGACCTCTGTGACCCCTGTGGCCCCCTATGTGCTCCAGTGACCCCTGTGACTCCTTATGTGCGCCTTTGTCTCTAGTGACCCCTGTGACCCCCTATGTGCTCCTGTGTCTCCAGTGACCTCTGTGACCCCTATGTGCTCCAGTGACCTCTGTGCAGGGCTGTGGCCCACTATGTGCTCCAATGTCTCCAGTGACCTCTGCGCAGGGCTGTAGTCCCTGCATCGGTCTAGCTGGCATCAGGGGCTTCCAACCACCAGAGTTCAGGTGAGGAGAGGCTGCAGGGACTGAACTAGCAGCACAGCAGAGCCTGCGGAATTGGAGAATTAGGTAAGTAAAACTTGCTGCACCCATCCCCCATCCCCCTAGTGTATATAAGCAGTGTGTGTGTGCAGCCCCACTGCTATGGAGTTCTGCTGTAACGATTGAATCCAGAGCTCCATTGACTTGTGTCTTTTATATTTGTCCGGAGTTCGGCTTTAACCGCCGCCGCCGCCGCCACTCGTAATTGGCCGGGTCGCCATCCAGCCCAGTGGAACATTTTTCTGCTTTATCAAAGCTGAATAATACCTGGAAGGAACGTGAACATGAAAAACGTAACTTTATACGAATGTTTTCCGGCCCGCGCCTCGTCTCTTGTTATCAGCCGCTGGCGACCAACCTTCTACTCCGCCAACGCCGCCGATTCCCCATAATTCTGCCTTTTTTATTTGTACAACCAATGCAACCGTTTAACTACGCTCTATAAATTAAACATAAACAGCTTTTATTTGCAGACCTACATTTTCCCCCCCCCCCCCGGAACCTGCGACAAAAAAAAAAAAAATACTAGACCGGGGAGCGGCGGCGGTGCCACGATGCGGCTCGCAACTTCTGCCCAAAACACCCTCATTTGCATCCATAAGAGATTGTAATGACTTACTCAACTAAGCATACCCAGGCAGTTAATTACTTTTTTCCAAATGAAAGGCCAAAATTATTTCCTCGGCGAAGAAGTCAATCACGCACGCGGAGGAAGGTGCGCAATGCCCGAGCGTTTCGAGCAATTATTACGAAATTAATTTTATCAGACCAGTGGAGCGCGCCGCCGCCACCGCGCGCACTCTGCATGTTATATGAGCTGTGTCAGCCGCAGGGAGACACTCTCAGCCAATGTGTCACTCTGGATTTGATGCGGCGCCTGCCGCTACGGGCCGCCCGATTTTTATAAGGCAAAAGGGCTCTTAAAGCAGAACTCCGAGGGCAGATGGAAAAGACGCAAATCAGTGCAGCTCTGTAGTCATTAATACATCTTTAACCACTTGCCACCACACATACACTTTATTGTCAAAAGTATTGGGACACCTGCCGGGGGGTCCGTAGGGTTCAATATTGAGTTGGCCCACCTTTTGCAGCAGTGGCGGCCGCTCATGCAGGGTGCAGGGGCACCACCCCCTTAATCCGTGCATCCAGCCCCTAATCTACATGCAGGGTGCCGGACGCATAGATTCCAATTATTTTATTTTTTTATTTTTAGAAGCAAATGATTAGAGTCGGAGGATCTAATTGGCTTCAAAAAGGGTGGGCTTGGGCGTAGAGAACTGCACCCCGAGCCCACCCAGTTGTTGGACTATAGCCAGTGGCAGCTGGTGCTCAAAAATTTTGGGGGGGGCCCAAAAATATTTTGAAAAAAAAAATCATCAATTGCAGCCACCGTGCCCATCAAATGCAGCCACTGTGCCCTCAAATGCTGCCACTGTGCCCATCAAACGCAGCCACTGTGCCCATCAATTGCAGCCGCTGTACCATCAAATGCTGCCGCTGTGCCCATCAAATGCTGCCGCTGTGCCCTCAAATGCAGCCACTGTGCCATCAATTATAGCCACTGTGCCCAATAAACGCTGCCACTGTGCCATCAAACGCTGCCAATGTACCATCAAACGCTGCCACTGTGCCATGAAACACTGCCACTGTGCCGATCAAATGCTGCCACTGTGCCGATCAAATGCTGCCAGTGTGCCCATCAAAAGCTGGCAGTGTGCCCTTGAATGCCCCCAGTGTGACCCCCGCCCGCTCGCCGTCTGCCCGGCACTTACCCTGTCTTGGTTAGGGCAGAGGGTGATAGCGACGAGCGGGGTCATTCCTGCGTCTCCTGCCGTCCTCATCTCCCGTCCTCTCCTCCTGATAGGAGTCCAATAGCGGCGCCTGTTGTTTCAGCCAATCAAGGGACAGGTAACAGATCCGAGCACCTGGTTGGCGGAGAGGCGGTTTAGTGTTAGGAAAGCGATTAGTCATTATTTTTTCTAACACACCTGAGTGACCAGGGGGTGCCCAGCATGGCGCTCACAGGTCACCTTTTTTTACACCTATTAGAGCCTATGGCTCCAATCAGGTGCTTCAAAACCACCCTGCGCCCGAAAAGGGGGTGGCAGCGGCGGCCATAGATAGATTCATGCAATGCATGAATCTATCTATTGGTGATAGAGGGGGTGGCAGGAGAGAGGGGGCGGCACCCGTACGCCTTTAATGCACGGGCCTCCACTGACAATAGCGAATTAATATTCGGTAATGTCTTCCTGTTTCTCTTGCTGTTGTTTCAAAATGTTATGTCACACGGTAAAAAAAAAAGGAATAAAAGAAAAAAGGAACCCCCCCGGAAGCGGGCGGGCGGGCAGCGTGTCCAGCGGGCGGAGGCTTTCTTCCTTCCTCCTCCTGTGGATCATGGCGGCTTCCGCCGTGCATCTCCCTCCTCCTCCTGGGCGTCCAACAGGACCACCTCTCCTTTCAGCCAATCTGGAAACTGGTATCAGACTCACGCCGCTTCCTGATTGGTGGAGAGGCGATTCAGTGTAAGAATAGCGAGTTTTCATTCGCTTGTCCAACACACCTGGGGTGGGCTCTAAGCGCAATGCTCTGCATCCGGGGCCCTATTTTGAAGCCTATTGGAGCCTCTGGCTTGTGATGCTGCTCTGCTAACTGTGAAATGCTGAGGTATAGAGTGATTGGTGTGGAATCAATATACGGTAATTACTTTACATGTTTGTCTTCTGACAGATAATTCCTTAAAAATATCCAATGTGTGTATTTTATAGTAAAGGGGCTCCAGCCTGCAAGGCTTTGAAAGGGAATTATGGGACTGCCCTGGGCTGCAGGAAGGGGGTTGGGTACTAGCATTTTTGGGGCATTTTAGAAACTGATGGATGGTTACTGATGGAAATGTCTGCTTGAATCCTTTACACGTATAATGTGTGTATATATATATATATATATATATATATATATATATATATATATATATAGTATATATGTAGCGCGGGTATCCTTGCCTACTGAATTGTATTATCATTTATAACAAAAGTCTATGGACATTTCTATGGCTTAGTATTTGGCGCCATCTAGCGGCCAAACACAGATAGTGGACTTAAGTGATTTTTGCTTTGACAAAGCACTAAGCTGATTACAGGAAGTGACTGTTATTTACTTTGAGAGTTGACCTTTTTACCCAGGATGCCAGGTGACATACCCATGGACACTCTCTCTGACAGTGCATGCTGGGTAGGACATAAAAGGAGCCCGAGCGGCCATTTTAGGTCTCTTGGGAACACATGGCCTGCCTGTGAGGAGCTGTGAGGAGGCCTCCCGGAGAAAGCGGCCTACAGCCATTGCGGAGCGCAACCCTGCTCGATTGTGTAAGTGACCTGATGGTGCCAGAGACACAGTGACCGGATTAAAGGGATCCAGAAACACTAGTTTGAGCATCGGAGGACCGGGTTCACCCAGCAGAAAGTAACGGAGTGACGGAGCCGGCTGAAATAGAAGCAAGCTGCAAACACCGGACCAAAGCTTCCATACAGAGTTCCGATCCAGTTGATGAGCGGGTTGCGGCCCACAGTTTATAAAATTTTGCACCTAGTCAGACTTATATACAGGCCTCGCTGGGATCCATAGTCCTACGGAGGAGGAGTATAGCAACTGACACTAGGCAGGCATAGGGCCTATCTGCTATTGCATCTAAAGCCTTGTATCATAGTTACGGAAGCAACCCCAGGATCATCCTTAACTCAGCTTTAAGTACTTTAACCCTTGGATTACAAATCATAAGGAATTATCATTGCTAGCGAAGACAAGAAGACTAAAGACTGAGTACTTTAAGTGAGATCTCACGCATAGCTATAAAAGTAGGGGGAGCTTCCGTGTATCTATACTGTTTATAATTGTTTTATCAAAAATTCATTGTACTGTCATTCTATTTTGGGATGAACAGCACAATTATTGTAATCACCTGTTTGCCAATATATACAGTAAAATATATTTTGGTTAAGTACCCCGTTGTGTGGAGTATTGTTTTCTCCCAGCAGGTGGAGCCAGTGGACCCTGAGAGGACAATACAGGTATACTGTGTTATATTATATTGTACTGTATTGTATTGCACCACAGCTGTGTCAAGGGGACTGAGTCAAGTTAGTGGGGTTTATTAGTAGAGTGCAGGCCGAAATCAAACCAGAAGCTCCTTCGGGGGTCAGTGCTACATATATATATGTTTTTTAATAGTTTTAATAGTGACAGGACTGCACCATGTCACATGTATATAGGCTTTTTGGTGAGACTAGATATAATGGTGTTTAGTAGCTCTGAAGTTACCCAGGGTTCTCACCCAAACAGTGTCAGGACCTCTGGGATTATTGTCTCCAAGGGAGAAAATAGATTTTGCAGTTTTCTCTGGGATTATTAAATCCTTGAGAGGGTCCTGGAGTCTGGAGACTTTGTAGAGACTTGAGTGGGATAAAACCTTGGATCCACTATTTTTTGGTGACCAAAGCTGATTGAATGTGCAGGTGTGCACAAACTTTATGGTAGGACAGCTGACTACATTTCTGAGCTCCACCCAGGAGACAGAAGAAGGGACAGAATAGGGCTCCACCCAGGAGACAGAAGAGAGAGTAATCTAAGAGACAGAAAATAATTCCACCCAGGAGATAGAAAAGAGCTCCACCCTGGAGACAGGCTCTACCCAGGAGACAGAGGAAAGCGTCCACTCAGGAGACTGAAGAGGGTTCCACCCAGGTGAGAGAAGAGGGCTACACCTAAGACAAAATAGGGCTCCACGCAGGAGACAGAAGAGGGCTTCACTCAGGAGATAGAAGAGAGCTCCACCCAGGAGATAGAAGAGGGCCTCGTCTGAGAGACATAAGAAGGCTCTAACTAGGAGACAAAAGAGGGCTCCACCTAGGAGACAAAAGAGGGCTCCACCCAGGAGACAGAAAATGGCCTCCACCAAGGAGACAGAAGAGGGCTAAATCCTGGAGACAAAATAGCGCTCCACCCAGGAGACAAAGGAGGGCCTCGCTCAGAAGACTGAAGAGGGCTCCACCCAGGTGAGAGAAGAGGGCTTCACCCAGGAGATAGATGAGGGCTCCATCAGGGAGACAGAAGAGGGCTACACCGAGAGACAGAAGAGGGCTCCACCAGAGAAACAGAAGAGGGCTCCACTTAGAAGACAAAATAGGGCTCCGCCCAGGAGACAGAAGAGGGCCCCACCCAAGAGACAGAAGAGGGCTCCAACTAGGAGAAAAAAGAGGAGAGACAGGAGACAGAGGACAGCCTCCACTCAGGAGACTGAAGAGGGTTCCACCCAGGTGAGAGAAGAGGGCTACACCCAAGAGACAAAATAGGGCTCCACGCAGGAGACAGAACAGGGCTCCACTCAGGAGATAGAAGAGGGCCTCACCTGAGAGACAGAAGAAAGCTCCACCCAAGAGACAGAAGATGGCTCCACCAGAGAAACAGAAGAGGGCTCCACTTAGAAGACAAAATAGGGCTCCACCCAGGAGACAGAAGAGGGCCCCACCCAAGAGACAGAAGAGGGCTTTAACTAGAAGAAAAAAAGAGGCGAGACAGGAGACAGAGGTCAGCCTCCATTTAGGAGACTAAAGAGGGTTCCACCCAGGTGAGAGAAGAGGGCTACACCCAAGAGACAAAATAGGGCTCCACTCAGGAGACAGAGGAGGGCTCCACCCAAGAGACAGAAGAGGGCTCCACCCAAGAGACAGAAGAGGGCTCCACCCAAGAGACAGAAGAAGGCTCCACCAGAGAAACAGAAGAGGGCTCCACTTAGAAGACAAAATAGAGCTCCGCCAAGGAGACAGAAGAGGGCCCTACCCAAGAGACAGAAGAGGGCTCCAACTAGGAGAAAAAAGAGGAGAGACAGGAGACATAGGGCATCCTCCACTCAGGAGACTGAAGAGGGTTCCACCCAGGTGAGAGAAGAGGGCTACACCCAAGAGACAAAATAGGGCTCCACTCAGGAGACAGAACATGGCTCCACTCAGGAGACAGAGGAGGGCTCCACCCAAGAGACAGGCTAGGGCTCCACCCAGGAGACAGAAGAGGGCTCCATCCAAGAGACAGGCTAGGGCTCCACCCAGGAGACAGAAGAGGGCTCCACCCAGGAGACAGAAGAGGGCTCCACCCAGGAGAAAGAAGAGGGCTCCACCCAGGAGAAAGAAGAGGGCTCCACCCAGAAGACAAAAGAGGGTTCAACCCAGGAGAAAGAAGAGGGCTCCACCCTGGAGACAGAAGAGGGTTCCACCCTTCCACCCAGGAGACAGCAGAGGGCTCCACCTAAGAGAAATGGGCAAGCAAGTGAAGATTTTGGCAAGGGGATTCCCTCCCAGGAAGTGTTACATTTTAGCTAATTCCAAATTACATATATATATATATATATATATCGTATTTATCAGATTTACTATTACAGATTAAAGAGCCCAGGGAGTTCCCTGTGACATCACCCCCCTCTCTGATTGGCTGGGAAATTGCATATGTTCTTTTGTCCTCTTCTATTACACCGTTGCTGGAGATCGCCATAGCACAGTACTGTATCCTTTTGCGCAGGCTTAATACAATATCAGGATTTCTAAAGGACACTTAACTCACACAGCGACCTTGACACCAACACCAGAGATGTGCTATTTACGTAAAAGAGCCAATCCCGCTTTGATCGCGCCCATCCGATTGTACTACAATAGTAACGCCGCAAACCGCAGGTAATTACCAAAAAGTTCTTCAGACCTCTCGATTGCCCAAAGTTAACAAAGCTCAGGCACGTCTGAGTCAACATTTATCTCCCGTGACATCTTTATGCAAAATTTCCAAAATAATTAGCAGGCAAATTGAAGAGATATCTGAGAACGCGATTGCGAATCTCTAATCGTGAACGCAGTGACCTTGAGCAACAGAAAACAAGCTTTCATCTACATGCAAAATATCAGTTCCATTCCTCCCAGTTATTTGAGTTTGTGAATAGATTAACAACAAGGGCAGATAAGAGTGGGAGCCGGGGAGAGGGAAAAAAAAAAAAAAGAGAGCAAATGACAGAAAATACAATTATATTTCACCAGCAAACTGCTAATTAATCTTCCAGCCTGGCAAGGAGAAATTCATACCACAAGTATGTCATAATCAGGCGCTCTGCAAGTTGTCAATGATAGAAAAGTTTTCCCAAAAATATCAAAATTCAGAATAGCAAAATATATATATTTTTGTATTTGCTGCTACTATTAAAGGTAGCGTGTGAAAGATTTGATCAGCTTTATTTCTTTTTTTCTTTTTAAGTTTGAAAGTTTCTAATTTGAAGTTTCATGTTATGTTCTTCTTTGCACCTTGGGCTTGCCGATTGCCTGCCTGCTTAATGGCCTCCTGTGTAAACTGGCAACACTGTATCTAAAACCAAGATCAATATATTGCAATTTATCAGTCAGGTGATCGATTGTTGATCAATGGAAACCTGTGTATATACAAGGGGGGCTGAGGAGGACGCTAAACTCAAACTGTACCCAGCATTTAGGCATGAATGAATGAATGAATAATTTGTATAGCGCTACAATGCGAACTGAATCGCCTCAAGGCGCTGTATTTGTGCTTTGTTGTCAAGCTTCTTAGAAGAGGTGGTCTTGAGTTTTTTCCTGAAGGCCTGATGGTTTTCTTCCATGCGGATATCGTTCGGTAGAGCGTTCCATAGCCGTGGTCCTTGGACAGCGAATCTCCGTTCCCACTTTGATTTGTAGCGGGATTTGGGAATGAGGAGGAGGTTTTGGTTAGAGGATCGGAGACTGCAATTGGGTGTGTAGTGTTTTATTTTCTCGAGAAGTTATTGGGGGGCGTCTCCATGGGCGCATTTGTGGGTGAGGCAGAGGGTCTTAAATATGACCCGATTCTTTACGGTTAGCCAATGCAGGTTCCTCAGGGAAGGGGAGATGGATTCCCAGGGTTTTTTTCCTGTTATCAGCCTTGCCGCCGTGTTTTGGATAAGTTGTAAGCGCGCAAGTTGATATTGGGGTAAAAGGGAGTTTGTGTAGTCGAGTCGAGAATTAATGATCGTTCCAACTACCACTGCTTTGTCCTCCTTTGGGATGAAGGGGATGAGTCTGCGTAGCAGGCGGAGCAGATGGTGAGAACCACTGACTACTGCTCCTATTTGTGCATCCATTGACATTTCTGAGTCAAAAATGACTCCGAGACTCTTGGCCTTGGTCCTTGGGGCGATGGTCTGTCCAAAGATGGTGGCTGGTGTCCAAGGGATCTTGGTTCGGGGGTTTTGGTTTGCTTGTAGCATAAGAAGTTCTGTTTTTGATCCGTTAAGCTTGAGGGAGCTAGTAGTCATCCAGTCGTCTATCAGGGTGAGGCATTTTTCTAATTGCTGATGATGGTCTTTTTGTCCGGTGATACGAAAATATAATTGGGTGTCGTCAGCGTATGAGTGGAAGCAGAGGTCTGATCTTCTGATGATGTTGAGGAGTGGGCGGATGTAGATGTTGAAGAGCACTGGCGACAAGGGTGATCCTTGAGGGACTCCACAGGAGATTGTCCGGGTTTCAGAGGTGAAAGCTCCTAGTTTCACTGTCTGAGAGCGATTTCCTAAGAAGGATGCGAACCATTGTAGATCTGAGCCGGTGACTCCTGCTACTTCTGTGAGACGGATGAGTAGAGTATTGTGGCCCACAGTATCAAACGCTGCACTGAGGTCCAACAGTACCAGGAGACATGATTCTCCGTCATCCGCTGCTTCGAGGGCGTCGTCCCAAATCTTCAGGAGTGCGGTTTCTGTCCCATGGCCTGGGCGGAAGCCTGATTGTAGAGGGTCCAGGAGTTTGTGTGTGTCCAGGTGGTGTTGTATCTGTTTTACTACCGCCTTCTCCATGATCTTGGAGATGTTGTTAAGGCTTGTTATCGGTCTGCGGTGGTTTGGATCCTGAGGGTCGAGGTTGGGTTTCTTTAGCAGGGGTTTGATGATCCCTTGTTTGAGGGCGCCCAGAACAATCCCTTCTTAGGCAGGTTCAGTCTACTTCCTTCATGGCAGGTAGCGCTCTTCTGCGGAGCCACATTTCCTGGAGAGGAAGTCAGGAGAAACAAGGTTCCTCTATGGCAGTGATGGAGAACCTCGGCACCCCAGATGTTTTGGAACTACATTTCCCATGGTGCTCTGGCACTCTGCAGGGTAGTGGAGCATCATGGGAAATGAATGAATGATTTGTATAGTGCTGCAAATGCAAACTGAATCGCCTTGGTCTGTCCTTGTTGTCCTGCTGTATTAGAAGAGGTGGTCTTGAGTTTTTTTCTGAAGGCCCGATGGTTTTCTTCCATGCGGATGTTGGTGGGTAGAGCGTTCCATAGCCGAGGTCCCTGTACTGCGAGTCTTCGTTCTCCCTTCGATTTGTAGCGGGCTTTGGGGATGAGAAGGCGGTTCTGGTTTGTTGATCGAAGGCTGCGATTCGGTATGTATTTTCCTATTTTCTCACAAAGGTATTGAGGAGCGTTTCCTTGTGTACATTTGTGGGTGAGGCAGAGGGTCTTGAATGTGATCCTGTCTTTTACCGTTAGCCAATGGAGGGTCCTCAGGGATGGGGAGATGGATTCCCAGGGTTTCTTTCTGGTGACTAGTCTTGCTGCTGTGTTTTGGACGACTTGAAGGCGTGCAATCTGGTAATCCGGTAATCCTATGTAGAGGGAGTTTGCGTAGTCGAGTCGGGAATTGATGATGGTTCCCACTACTACCGCTTTCTCCTTTTCCGGGATGAAGGGGATGAGTCTGCGAAGCATGCGGAGGAGATGGTGGGATCCGCTGATTACTGATCCTATTTGTGCCTCCATTGTCATCTCTGAATCAAAGATGACTCCGAGGCTTTTGGCTTTGGTGCTTGGAAGGATGGTTGGTGGGGTTTTTTACTTCGGTTTGCGTTGAGGAGCAGAAGCTCTGTTTTCGATCCATTTAGTTTGAGGGAGCTCGTGGTCATCCAGTCATCGATCAATGTGAGACATTTTCCTAGTTCCTGGTATTGGTCTTTTTGTTAGACATGTGCAATTCGTTTCGTTTTTTTTTTTTTGTTTTGTTTTTTGCTCGTTATTTTCGTTCGTTCGTTTTTGTACGAATGAACGAATCATTCGAATCCGAAAAACAACAAAAATCCGAAAAAAACAAATTAGAAACAACGAATGTACTAATGAAGAAAATCCGAAAAACGAAAACGAACGAAAAAATTCGTACATTCGTAACTTTTTTTTTTTGTTGTTGAATTGGTAATTTTCCGTGTCTCTTACAATGGCGCTGCTTAACGTGCTTCGAATGGATTGAAGGAAAAAATTCGTACATTCGTAACTTTTTTTTCGATTCGTAACTTTTTTTTTTCGATTCGTAACTTTTTTTTTTCGATTCGTAACTTTTCTTTTTTTTTTTTTTTTTTCGATTCGTAATTTTCCGTGTCCCTTACAATGGCGCTGCTTAACGTGCTTCGAATGGATTGAACAAAAAAATTCGTACATTCGTAACCTTTTTTTTTCGATTCGTAATTTTCCGTGTCTCTTACAATGGCGTTGCTTAACGTGCTTCGAATGGATAGAACAAAAAAATTCGTACATTCATAACTTTTTTTTTTCGATTCGTAATTTTTTTTTTTTTTTTTTTTTTTTTTTTCGATTCGTAACTTTTTTTTTTCGATTCGTAACTTTTTTTTTTCGATTCGTAACTTTTCTTTTTTTTTTTTTTTCGATTCGTAATTTTCCGTGTCCCTTACAATGGTGCTGCTTAACGCGCTTCGAATGCATAGAACAAAAAAATTCGTACATTCGTAACTTTTTTTTTCGATTCGTAACTTTTTTTTTCTATTCGTAACTTTTTTTTTCGATTCGTAACTTTTCTTTTTTTTTTTTTAGATTCGTAATTTTCCGTGTCTCTTACAATGGCGTTGCTTAACGCGCATCGAATGGATTGAACAAAAAAATTCGTACATTCGTAACTTTTTTTTTCGATTCGTAACTTTTTTTTTTTCGATTCGTAACTTTTTTTTTTCAATTCGTAACTTTTTTTTTTTCGATTCGTAACTTTTCTTTTTTTTTTTCGATTCGTAATTTTCCGTGTCCCTTACAATGGCGCTGCTTAACGTGCTTTGAATGGATTGAACAAAAAATTTCGTACATTCGTAACTTTTTTTTTGTGTTGAATTGGTAATTTTCCGTCTCTCTTACAATGGCGCTGCTTAACGTGCTTCGAATGGATTGAACAAAAAAATTCGCACATTCGTAACTTTTTTTTTCGATTCGTAACTTTTTTTTTTTTCGATTCGTAACTTTTTTTTTTCGATTCGTAACTTTTTTTTTTTCGATTCGTAACTTCTCTTTTTTTTTTTCGATTCGTAATTTTCCGTGTCCCTTACAATGGCGCTGCTTAACTTGCTTCGAATGGATTGAACAAAAAAATTCGTACATTCGTAACTTTTTTTTTCGATTCGTAACTTTTTTTTTCAATTCGTAACTTTTTTTTTTTCAATTCGTAACTTTTTTTTTTTTTGATTCGTAACTTTTCTTTTTTTTTTTTCGATTCGTAAATTATTAAAATGTAATAATAGCATACACATTACATAAAATTATGAATTATGCTCCGATTACGAATCTACGAATGTTACGAATGTTACGAATGTACGAATAAATACGAATGCGTCCGAAAATTAAACTAACGAAAAAACGAATCAACGAAAAAATAACTCTTACGAATGTACGAATTGTTACGAATCAACGGAAACGTAAAAAACGAAACGAAAATAAACGATTTTTTTTCGGAAACGAAAAAAACGAAACGAAAATAAACAAATTTTTTTGTTGTGCACATGTCTAGTTTTTGTCCGGTGATCCGGAAGTACAGTTGAGTGTCGTCCGCGTATGAGTGGAAGCATAGATCCGATTTGCTGATAATTTTGAAGAGTGGCCGGATGTAGATGTTGAAGAGTACTGGTGACAACGGTGATCCTTGAGGGACTCCATAAGAATTTTCCCGGCTTTCCGAAGTGAAGGCTCCTAGTTTCACTGTCTGCGACCGGTTTCCTAAGAAGGAAGCGAACCATGGAAGATCTCCATCTGTAACTCCTGCCACTTCCTTGAGGCGGCGGAGAAGAGTATGTGGAAATGTAGTTAAAAAACATCTGAGGTGCCAAGGTTCGCCATCACTGCTCTATGGTTTCCTGGGTCACTGTGAAAGCTATCCTATTGGATGCTGCCGCCTCATGTGACTCAAGCAGCCATCTTGGGTCAGGCAGAGCATATTTAAGGCCCTGGACTCCAGGTTTTGGTGCACTTTGGCGATTGTTGACATTGTAGGGACAAGTACCCTGACAGTGAGGGACAGTAACAGCACTAGGGAAAGGTTCCTGATGAGGAGGGTAAGAGTTGGGCCTCGTCTCTGCTAGACCTTCCCCCGATTGGGACCAGACAGCCAGGCCACATTCGGTCCCCTCTTTACAGATGCTGTAATTCCGGCTGGAAGCCACTTCTGTCCCGCTACTGAACTGTGAGTGTGCCCGGCTGGGTGGCCTTCCCACCGGGCTTGTTGTGAACTGTTGTTGCATCTCTTCAATACAAGTTTTGTTGCACCCGCCTAAGTGAATTATTGTCTCTGCACCACCCTGCATCCCACCTACAGGCAGTTACCCCAGAACCAAATATCTGGTCTAGGAACTTCTGAGCTTATCACACAGTATGGGACCTGCACTAGATGATCAGAATACCCCGAGCCTGTTCTGGTTATAATAGATGGGAGTCTGAGCTAAGGTGTGGGTCCTGCTCTATAGTTGCTGTGTGCAGCTATAGAAACACTGGGACTTGTAGGTTGGTGACTAAAATGTCTTAGTAAGGAAGGACCAGTGCATTCCAGGACAAGAAAACTAGTGCGGGTCCATTTACAAGGTTCTGCACAGGGTCACTGCCAGACATGCACACTAAATGCTGTGGGCACTGGTATTGGCACCAAACAGCCTCTATAAACTGGTGCGTGACTTGGACTGGTCTTCAGACAATTCCTAAACCTGCTACTTCTGTTACCTGACCTGCTCCTTCTGCCTTCCTATGTAAGACCCAGCTTGTCTTTGACATGTCTCTGGATCTATATCTGCCCATTGGAACCTCGGACTGTGTTTTGGACTCCTCTCTCTCTCTCTGCCTTTTGATTTGGTTCTCTGCTGCCTGACTATTGCTGACCTCAGCCCGTATCCTGGCACTGACTCTGCCTTATGTTCCTGTACCTTTCTGCCTGGCTGTTTCCCTGTCTCCTGATTCAGTACCTCACTGCTCGGCTGTTGTTAACCTTGGCCCGTATTCTGGCACTATTTCTGCCTTAAGTTCTGGTACCTTGCTGCTTGGCTGTTGCTGACCTTGCCCTGTATCCTGATGCTTTCCCAGCTTCCTGATTCAGAACTTCCTGCCTGGCTGTTGCTGACCTTGGCCTGTATCCTGGTACTGTTTCTGCCTTGTGTTCCTGTACCTTGTTGCCTGGCTGTTGCTGACCCTGGCCTGTATCCTGACACTTTCCAAGTTTCCTAAATCAGTACCTCACTGCCCGGCTATTGCTGACCTTGGTCTGTATCCTGGCACTGCTTCTGCCTTATGGTTCTGTACCTTGATGACTGGCTATTGCTGACCCTGGCCTGCATCCTGATACTGCCATTGTCTTATGTTCCTGTACTTTCCTGCCCGGCTGTTGCAGACCTAGCTCTGTTTCCTGATGCTGTCCCTGCCTCTTGACCTTGGCCTGTATCCTGGTACTGTTTCTGCCTTGTGTTCCTGTACCTTGTTGCCTGGCTGTTGCTGACCCTGGCCTGTATCCTGACACTTTCCAAGTCTCCTAAATCAGTACCTCACTGCCCGGCTATTGCTGACCTTGATCTGTATCCTGGCACTGCTTCTGCCTTATGTTCCTGTACCTTACTGCCTGGCTATTTCTGACCCTGGCCTGCATCCTGATACTGTCATTGCCTTATGTTCCTGTACTTTCCTGCTCGGCTGTTGCAGACCTAGCTCTGTTTCCTGATGCTGTCCCTGCCTCTTGATTCAGTAGCTAACTACCAGGCTGTTGCTGACCTTGGCCTGCATCCTGGCACTGCTTCTGCCTTATGTTCTTGTACCTTGCTACCTGACTGTTGCTGACCTTGGCCTGTACCCTATCACTGACTTTGCCTTATAATCCTGTACCTTGCTGCCTGGCTGTTGCTGACCCTCTTCTGTATCCTGACACTGACTTTGCCTTATGTTCTAGTACCCTGCTGCCTGGCTGTTGCTGACCATGGTCTGAATCCTGACACTGACTTGGTGTTATGTTACTGTACCACCTCGCTGCCTGACTGTTGCTGACCTCGCTCTGTTTCCTGTCGCTGTCCCTACCTCTCGGCTGTTGACACCATTCAACTTGTGTTTTGGCAATGCTCCTGCCTTCTGCTCAGATACTGCCTACAAAATGGCCCTTATGCCCCTCTGCGCCCTCACATATCCTGTCACCACTATCCGGGTTGTGGAAGAAGGGGTGACAGAGAAGCCCCCCTCCTCTGAATAATCTCCACCAGGTACGTGACAGTATTTGATAACTGTTTGTGGAAAAAGCAAGGTCACCAGCTATGCTGTCTGGCAAGGGGTGTCTACATCACAAGACTGATTAAACAGAATTATAAATCACCTAGATGATAAAGTGACAGCTGTGTGTTAAGATGTTTGCCCGGAATTTTCCTTTAAAACCCTATTTTGTTCAGATTTCTCCAATTTAACTTTCTCTGCTATCTACACTGCACTGGCACTGCTTCTGCCGTATGTTCCCATTACCTTGCTACCTGACTGTTGCTGACCTTGGCCTGTACCCTATCACTGACTTTGCCTTATAATCCTGTACCTTGCTGCCTGTCTGTTGCTGAACCTCTTCTGTATCCTGACACTGACTTTGCCTTATGTTCTAGTACCCTGCTGCCTGGCTGTTGCTGACCATGGTCTGAATCCTGACACTGACTTTGTGTTATGTTACTGTACCACCTCGCTGCCTGACTGTTGCTGACCTCGCTCTGTTTCCTGTCGCTGTCCCTACCTCCCGGCTGTTGACACCATTCAACTTGTGTTTTGGCAATGCTCCTGCCTTCTGCTCGGATACTGCCTACAAAATGGCCCTTATGCCCCTCTGTGCCCTCACATATCCTGTCACCACTATCCGGGTTGTTGAAGAAGGGGTGACAGAGTACTATCTACACTGCACTGGTACTGCTTCTGCCGTATGTTCCCATTACCTTGCTACCTGACTGTTGCTGACCTTGGCCTGTACCCTATCACTGACTTTGCCTTATAATCCTGTACCTTGCTGCCTGGCTGTTGCTGATCCTCTTCTGTATCCTGACACTGACTTTGCCTTATGTTCTAGTACCCTGCTGCCTGGCTGTTGCTGACCATGGTCTGTATCCTGACACTGACTTTGTGTTATGTTACTGTACCACCTCGCTGCCTGACTGTTGCGGACCTCGCTCTGTTTCCTGTCACTGCCCCTACCTCTTGATTCAGTACCTCACTGCCCGGCTGTTGACTTTGTGTTATGTTACTGTACCACCTCGCTGCCTGACTGTTGCTGACCTCGCTCTGTTTCCTGTCACTGTCCCTACCTCCCGGCTGTTGACACCATTCAACTTGTGTTTTGGCAATGCTCCTGCCTTCTGCTCGGATACTGCCTACAGAATGGCCCTCATGCCCCTCTGTGCCCTCACATATCCTGTCACCACTATCCGGGTTGTTGAAGAAGGGGTGCAAGAGAAGCCCCCCTCCTCTGAATAATCTCCACCAGGTACGTGACAGTATTTGATAACTGTTTTTGGAAAAAAGCAAGGTCACCAGCTATGCTGTCTGGCAAGGGGTGTCTACATCTCAAGACTGATTAAACAGAATTATAAATCACCTAGATGATAAAGTGACAGCTGTGTGTTAAGATGTTTGCCCGGAATTTTGCTTTAAAACCCTATTTTGTTCAGATTTCTCCAATTTAACTTTCTCTGCTATCTACACTGCACTGGCACTGCTTCTGCCGTATGTTCCCATTACCTTGCTACCTGACTGTTGCTGACCTTGGCCTGTACCCTATCACTGACTTTGCCTTATAATCCTGTACCTTGCTGCCTGGCTGTTGCTGACCCTCTTCTGTATCCTGACACTGACTTTGTCTTATGTTCTAGTACCCTGCTGCCTGGCTGTTGCTGACCATGGTCTGAATCCTGACACTGACTTGGTGTTATGTTACTGTACCACCTCGCTGCCTGACTGTTGCTGACCTCGCTCTGTTTCCTGTCGCTGTCCCTACCTCTCGGCTGTTGACACCATTCAACTTGTGTTTTGGCAATGCTCCTGCCTTCTGCTCAGATACTGCCTACAAAATGGCCCTTATGCCCCTCTGTGCCCTCACATATCCTGTCACCACTATCCGGGTTGTGGAAGAAGGGGTGACAGAGAAGCCCCCCTCCTCTGAATAATCTCCACCAGGTACGTGACAGTATTGGATAACTGTTTTTGGAAAAAGCAAGGTCACCAGCTATGCTGTCTGGCAAGGGGTGTCTACATCACAAGACTGATTAAACAGAATTATAAATCACCTAGATGATAAAGTGACAGTTGTGTGTTAAGATGTTTGCCCGGAATTTTGCATTAAAACCCTATTTTGTTCAGATTTCTCCAATTTAACTTTATCTGCTATCTACACTGCACTGGCACTGCTTCTGCCGTATGTTCCCATTACCTTGCTACCTGACTGTTGCTGACCTTGGCCTGTACCCTATCACTGACTTTGCCTTATAATCCTGTACCCTGCTGCCTGGCTGTTGCTGACCCTCTTCTGTATCCTGACACTGACTTTGCCTTATGTTCTAGTACCCTGCTGCCTGGCTGTTGCTGACCATGGTCTGTATCCTGACACTGACTTTGTGTTATGTTACTGTACCACCTCGCTGCCTGACTGTTGCTGACCTCGCTCTGTTTCCTGTCACTGCCCCTACCTCTTGATTCAGTACCTCACTGCCCGGCTATTGACACCATTCAACTTGTGTTTTGGCAATGCTCCTGCCTTCTGCTCAGATACTGCCTACAAAATGGCCCTCATGCCCCTCTGTGCCCTCACATATCCTGTCACCACTATCTGAGTTGTTGAAGAAGGGGTGCAAGAGAAGCCCCCCTCCTCTGAATAATCTCCACCAGGTACGTGACAGTATTTGATAACTGTTTTTGGAAAAAGCAAGGTCACCAGCTATGCTGTCTGGCAAGGGGTGTCTACATGACAAGACTGATTAAACAGAATTATAAATCACCTAGATGATATAGTGACAGCTGTGTGTTAAGATGTTTGCCCGGAATTTTGCTTTAAAACCCTATTTTGTTCAGATTTCTCCAATTTAACTTTCTCTGCTATCTACACTGCACTGGCACTGCTTCTGCCGTATGTTCCCATTACCTTGCTACCTGACTGTTGCTGACCTTGGCCTGTACCCTATCACTGACTTTGCCTTATAATCCTGTACCTTGCTGCCTGGCTGTTGCTGATCCTCTTCTGTATCCTGACGCTGACTTTGCCTTATGTTCTAGTACCCTGCTGCCTGGCTGTTGCTGACCATGGTCTGTATCCTGACACTGACTTTGTGTTATGTTACTGTACCACCTCGCTGCCTGACTGTTGCTGACCTCGCTCTGTTTCCTGTCACTGTCCCTACCTTCCGGCTGTTGACACCATTCAACTTGTGTTTTGGCAATGCTCCTGCCTTCTGCTCAGATACTGCCTACAAAATGGCCCTCATGCCCCTCTGTGCCCTCACATATCCTGTCACCACTATCTGAGTTGTTGAAGAAGGGGTGCAAGAGAAGCCCCCCTCCTCTGAATAATCTCCACCAGGTACGTGACAGTATTTGATAACTGTTTTTGGAAAAAGCAAGGTCACCAGCTATGCTGTCTGGCAAGGGGTGTCTACATCACAAGACTGATTAAACAGAATTATAAATCACCTAGATGATAAAGTGACAGCTGTGTGTTAAGATGTTTGCCCGGAATTTTGCTTTAAAACCCTATTTTGTTCAGATTTCTCCAATTTAACTTTCTCTGCTATCTACACTGCACTGGTACTGCTTCTGCCGTATGTTCCCATTACCTTGCTACCTGACTGTTGCTGACCTCGGCCTGTACCCTATCACTGACTTTGCCTTATAATCCTGTACCTTGCTGCCTGGCTGTTGCTGATCCTCTTCTGTATCCTGACACTGACTTTGCCTTATGTTCTAGTACCCTGCTGCCTGGCTGTTGCTGACCATGGTCTGTATCCTGACACTGACTTTGTGTTATGTTACTGTACCACCTCGCTGCCTGACTGTTGCTGACCTCGCTCTGTTTCCTGTCGCTGTCCCTACCTCCTGGCTGTTGACACCATTCAACTTGTGTTTTGGCAATGCTCCTGCCTTCTGCTCGGATACTGCCTACAAAATGGCCCTTATGCCCCTCTGTGCCCTCACATATCCTGTCACCACTATCCGGGTTGTTGAAGAAGGGGTGACAGAGAAGCCCCCCTCCTCTGAATAATCTTCACCAGGTACGTGACAGTATTTGATAACTGTTTTTGGAAAAAGCAAGGTCACCAGCTATGCTGTCTGGCATGGGGTGTCTACATCTCAAGACTGATTAAACAGAATTATAAATCACCTAGATGATAAAGTGACAGCTGTGTGTTAAGATGTTTGCCCGGAATTTTGCTTTAAAACCCTATTTTGTTCAGATTTCTCCAATTTAACTTTCTCTGCTATCTACACTGCACTGGCACTGCTTCTGCCGTATGTTCCCATTACCTTGCTACCTGACTGTTGCTGACCTTGGCCTGTACCCTATCACTGACTTTGCCTTATAATCCTGTACCTTGCTGCCTGGCTGTTGCTGATCCTCTTCTGTATCCTGACGCTGACTTTGCCTTATGTTCTAGTACCCTGCTGCCTGGCTGTTGCTGACCATGGTCTGTATCCTGACACTGACTTTGTGTTATGTTACTGTACCACCTCGCTGCCTGACTGTTGCTGACCTCGCTCTGTTTCCTGTCACTGTCCCTACCTTCCGGCTGTTGACACCATTCAACTTGTGTTTTGGCAATGCTCCTGCCTTCTGCTCGGATACTGCCTACAAAATGGCCCTCATGCCCCTCTGTGCCCTCACATATCCTGTCACCACTATCCGAGTTGTTGAAGAAGGGGTGCAAGAGAAGCCCCCCTCCTCTGAATAATCTCCACCAGGTACGTGACAGTATTTCATAACTGTTTTTGGAAAAAGCAAGGTCACCAGCTATGCTGTCTGGCAAGCGGTGTCTACATGACAAGACTGATTAAACAGAATTATAAATCACCTAGATGATATAGTGACAGCTGTGTGTTAAGATGTTTGGCCGGAATTTTGCTTTAAAGCCCTATTTTGTTCAGATTTCTCCAATTAAACTTTCTCTGCTATCTACACTGCAGGTATAGCGCGTTTTATTGACCATCCTGCCTGCAAGTTTAATAAACGACTCTCAGCATGATGTATGTAGCCTTTATATTAGTGGTAAAGCGTTCCTCCAGGCTGATGGCAGCTTAACTTACGATGATCTCCCTTCTGCCCTCGTCTTGGCCCGGTGACATAACCTTAATGGAACTTGTCAATGACAAGACTTCACCGGGGCCTTTTCAGAGCCTAATGACAGCTTCGCTTCCAAGATGACTAATTTATAAGAAGGAGCCAACCATGCCAAGATCTCTTGCTGCGATGGCCCCTGAGACATTCCATCAATAACCGAAAGCACCGTTCTTCTACAAGTTTAATAAGGCCAGGTTTAAAAATCCACTAAACAGCAGCTTGCCAAACAGTAATCAGCTTTGGAGCCCAGAAGAAGCCGTGATGATGATACGATGGATTTTCTACAGGCTACGTTTTTTTTTTTTTTTTAATTCCTTACAAATCAGGATGTTAAGTGCATTTTCTAAATGTTGCAATGGTTAATGACTCTATCAGTGGGAGGAAGGTGGGCGAACCTTCTGCAGGTATGACGTGTAGGTTCTACAGTAGCCTTACTCAATCTTTATCAGAGGCGGCTCTCTAATTAGGCAAATTAGGCGGTCGCCTTAGGCCTTGCACTCCCAGGGGCCTCGCGGCCGCCTAATTTGCCTGACGTGTGTGGAAATTGAAGGGGATGTCCCCCAGTCGGTGTCCCCTCTCTGCCCGCTACTTATTTTACCCCTGCCAGGGGCGGACTGTTCAATTCAGCACGTCCCAGGGTCAGTGGGTGGCTCCATGTACTCCCCTCTCCCAACTCCTCCCCTTCTGCTGGGCTCTTTGGATCTCCTGCCATGTGCAGAGCCCAGCTAAAGCCAGCAGCGGCCGAGCAGCTCTCACTCTGCTCCACTCTGGAGGACCTGCCAATGCCAGACCAGGCACCCGGCGATCATCGGGGAGACTGTCTGCGGTCGGAGCTTCCAGGTACAGAATGATGACGGTCCTGCCCGATACTGACACATCCCGCGACGTCACCCCTGACTAGACATGTGCAATTCGTTTTTTTTTCGTTTTTTTTCGTTTTTTCGTTTTTTTTCGTTATTCTCGTTCGTTCGTTTTCGTACGAATGAACGAATCGTTCGAATCGTACGCATACGAATAACGAATCGTAACGAATCGTTCGAATCGTACGAATACGAATAACGAATCATTCGAATCCGAAAAACAACGAAAATCCGAAAAAAAAAAACAACGAATGTACTAATGAAGAAAATCCGAAAAACGAAAACGAACGAAAACGAACGAAAAAATTCGTAACTTTTTTTTTGTTGAATTGGTCATTTTCCTATTCCCCTTACAATGGCGCTGCTAAACGTGCTTCGAATGGATTGAACAAAAAAATTAGTACATTCGTAACTCTTTTTTCGATTCGTAACTTTTTTTTTCGATTCGTAACTTTTTTTTTCCGATTCGTAACTTTTTTTTTTTTTTTTTTTCGATTTGTAATTTTCCGTGTCTCTATTGAACAAAAAAATTCGTACATTCGTAACTTTTTTTTTCGATTCGTAACTTTTTTTTTCCGATTCGTAACTTTTTTTTTTTTTTTTTTTTTTCGATTTGTAATTTTCCGTGTCTCTATTGAACAAAAAAATTCGTACATTCGTAACTTTTTTTTTTTCGATTCGTAACTTTTTTTTTTCGATTCGTAACTTTTTTTTTTTATTTTTTTCGATTTGTAATTTTCCGTGTCTCTATTGAACAAAAAAATTCGAAACTTATTTTTCGATTCGTAACTTTTTTTTTTTCGATTCATAACTTTTTTTTTCGATTCGTAAATTATTAAAATGTAATAATAGCATACACATTACATCAAATTATGAATTATGCTCCGATTACGAATCTACGAATGTTACGAATGTACGAATAAATACGAATGTGTCCGAAAATTAAACTAACGAAAAAACGAATTAACGAAAAAAAAAAAAACTCTTACGAATGTACGAATCGTTACGAATACGAACAACGACGACTTACGAATGTACGAATCGTTACGAATCCGAACAACGACGACTTACGAATGTACGAATCGTTACGAATACGAACAACGACGACTTACGAATGTACGAATCGTTACGAATCCGAACAACGACGACTTACGAATGTACGAATCGTTACGAATCGACGGAAACGAAAAAAACGAAACGAAAAAAAACAATTTTTTTTCGGAAACGAAAAAAACGAAACGAAAATAAACGAATTTTTTGGTTGTGCACATGTCTACCCCTGACCGAGGGGGCTCTGATAATCACTACTGCGCCCCACACACAGCCCTGATGATATATATGCCATCTGGCATATAATGGCACCTACTGACCCCCTGTCATCACCAAAATTCTAGAAACTGTGAATTCATAGTTCATAGGATTTAAGGCACTTAATATATGCAATTTGTACAGTTATTTTTTTTATCGCTTGAATTATTTTTCCGGTTTTGGGGTGTGAGTGGGGCCTCATGTTTAAGATTTGCCTAAGGCCTCACAAAGCCTAGATCCGCCTCTGATCTTTATTATCCCAGAGGAACCCCTGAAAAAGTTTAGGTCTCTTTGAACCTCTTGCTTTGGTGCTTAGTGGGAGGAAGGTGGTCATTGGGAAGAATGTCACCCTTAGGCCCCATGCACACGAGACGCTGTTAAACGCGCGTTCAGAGGCAGTTGGTCACTTTTTTCAACTGCCCCTGAACGCATGCAATGTTATCCTATGTGTCCAAGTCCACAGTCTCGTTTTTTCCCGTTTTTATGCAGTTGCGTTTAACCTCATTTTTCCAGAAGCATAAAAATGGGTTCAGACACTTTGCTTTTCCATGTTTCAGACGCAAAACGCGGCTAAACGCGGCACCCGCGTTTAGCTGCATTTGCGTTTATAAGCGTTTTTAAAGGAACCCAATTTTTTGGACCAGAAAACTCATAAATATGATGGTAAACCATAAAAAATACTAAAAAAAATGGTTTAAAATGTCGTAACTAGATAGTTCATAGAGCATATATACTCACTGATGCAATGCCATAAAAAAACTCAATTTTTTTAGGTGGCTTACACAATGAGGAATGCCTTCACTTCTTTGCCCCAACCCTTCATCCAATTTCTAATCTAATCAGTGACTCCACCTAGTCTGACCAAAGCATAGCAATGTCTTTTTTTCACAAAGAAAAACCTGCATACCGATGTCTAGTCAGCCCCAACCCCCCACCATGTTTGTGAAATAGCCAACGGACATTTGCTGTGCCATCAACAGATGGGTCCAATATCGACGAGCTCTGACTCTGGAACTTTCACACAATTTGTGACGATGTTGCTGCCTCATCAAGAGCGACACCAGGAGCATTTCCTGACATATATTCAATATGGGATCCATTTCCAAAAAAAAAATACAGAAAGAGAGGCAAATGCAAGTGTACAACTGCTCTCTCTGCTGCTGCTTCACTCTGATCAAAATGGCAGAAATAGTTAATAATACATGCTTTCTGAGCAGGGGCGTGCCTAGAGCATTTGGCACCCGGGGCGGATCCTATATCTGGCATCCCCCCCATTAAAATGTAAAAATACCCCACTGTGCCCCCTGCATACCTCTGCATCCTTCAATATTTCTTTGTCACTACTGTGTACCCCCCTCTCCACAACTGCACCTCTGGACCCCTTTACATTACACATCCCCTGCGCCTCTGGACCCCTTTACATTACATAGCACCCTGAACCTCTGGACCCCTTTACATTACACAGCCACTGTACCCCTTTACATTACACAGCACCCTGCATCTCTGGGCCCCTTTACATTACACAGCCTTCTGCGCCTCTGGGCCCCTTTACATTACACAACACCCTGATCCTCTGGACCCACTGCATGTTACACAGACCCCCCCCCCCCCCATTCAGTGCAGACCCCCCCGTTCAGTGCAGACCCCCCCTTCAGTGTAGCCCCCGTTCAGTGCAGACCCCCTCTTCAGTGTAGCCCCCGTTCAGTGCAGACCCCCTCTTCAGTGCAGCCCTCCCTTCTTTGTAGCCCCCCCTCTTCAGTGCAGCCCCCCCTTCAGTGTAGCCCCCCCTCTTCAGTCTAGCCCCCCTATTCAGTGCAGACCCCCCCTTCAGTGTAGCCCCCGTTCAGTGCAGACCCCCTCTTCAGTGTAGCCCCTGTTCAGTGCAGACCCCCTCTTCAGTGCAGACCCCGTCTTTAGTGTAGCCCCTGTTCAGTGCAGACCCCCCTCTTCAGTGCAGCCCCCCTTCTTTGTAGCCCCCCCTCTTCAGTGAAGCCCCTCTCTTCAGTGTAGCCCCCGTTCAGTGTAGACCCCCTCTTCAGTGTAGCCCCTGTTCAGTGCAGACCCCACTCTTCAGTGCAGCCCCCCTTCTTTGTAGCCCCCCCTCTTCAGTGTAGCCCCCCTTCAGTGCATCCCCCCCTCTTCAGTGCAACCCCCTTCAGTGTAGCCCCCCTCTTCAGTCTAGCCCCCGTTCAGTGCAGACCCCCCCCCCCCCCATTCAGTACCTCAGATCAGCGCGGCGACACATGCTCAGCAGATCCCCTCCCCCTGTTTACACATAAACAGAGAGGAGGGGGAGGTGGCTGCTCGGCTGTGCCTGTGTGACATCCGGGATCGCACAGGCAGACAGCCTCCGGCCGCGAGAGGAGGGGATGGTAGGTGCAGCGGTGTCACCCTGCACCCCCCCCCCGCACACCCCCTCCCCCTTGCATCACGATAGCTCACCTCTCCCTGCCTGTGCCTGTCACTTGCGCTGCTGCCTAATCCAGCGGCGCTGCCACCGCTTCAAACGCGGAGGGGTGTGCCGGCCTGACACCCCCCCAGTGTGTGGTACCTGGTGCGGCCCGCACCCCCCGCCCCCTACTTAGTACGCCTTTGTTTCCGAGCTTGGGGAGGGTCTATATGATGTTATCTTTACAAACGCTTAAAAACGCGGCTAAACGCGGCATGAAAACGCGTTTTTAAGCGCAGGTCTCTGCTTTTTAAAACATGCGTTCAGCAGAGTTTGCATCGGCGTCTCGTGTGCATGGGGCCTTAGAAGGGAAATCGAAGGAAAAGGTAAGTGAACCAACAATGCACAAGCTTAAAGGAACCTATTTAGAAAATAAAAAACAAACCTTTACAACCCCTTTAACCACCTGAGATCCGCGCCATAGCCAAATGACGGCTACAGCGCGGATCTGTTGTGCCGGGACTACGTCTATTGATGTCGACATCAGTCCCTCTCACTGCACTATGCCCAGGGTCCATGGTGCCCAACCTGTGCTAATAAAATTGCCCCCAGTGCCATCTGTCAGTGCCCCCAGTGCCATATGTCAGTGCCCCCAGTGCCATATGTCAGTGCCCACAGTGCCAGTGCTGCACATCAGTGTCACCTACCAGTGCTCATCAGTGTCCCATCAGTGTCCCCTACCAGTGCTCATCAGTGTCCCCTATCAGTGCCCATCAGTGCCACCTATCAGTGCCCATCAGTGCCATCTATCAGTGCCATCTATCAGTGCCATCTATCAGTGCCATCCATCAGTGCCCATCCGTGCCACCCATCCGTGCCACCCATCCGTGCCCATCAGTGCCATCTTTGCTGTGCCCATCAGTACCGACTTATCTGTCCCCACCAGTGCAGCCTATCAGTGCCCACCAGTGCAGCCTATCAGTGCCCACCAGTGCCACCTATCGGTGCCCACCAGTGCCGCCTCATCAGCGCATATCAATGAAGCAGAAAAATTACCTGTTTGCAAAATTTTATTTCAAACTATTAAACATGATATTATATATTTTTTTTAATTTTCCATCTTTTTTTATTTGTTTAGCAAAAAATAAAAACCCCATCTGTGATTAAATACCACCAAAAGAAATCTCTATTTGTGGGGAAAAAATGGTAAAAATGTCATTTGGGTACAGTGTAGTATGACCGCGCAATTGTCATTCAAAATGCGTCAGCGCCAAAAGCTGAAAATTGGTCTGGTCACGAGGGGGGGTTTAAAGTGGAGTTCCACCCACTTTTACAACTCTTCACCATTCCTCACCCAAAGTGTGCACTGTAAACGAATTGGATATTTTTTAATTTTTTTTTCTCAGCACCTACTGTATATCTGCTGTATTAATTTTTCACTTCCTCCTCCCTGGCCGCGGCCCATCGCATCATTTCCTGTTTGCAATGCCTCCTGGGAAGGGGCGGCAACTTCCTCTGACACTGCCGTTGCTATGGAAACCTGACCTGAAACCTATTAAGCCCCATACACACGGTCGGACTTTTTCATGGATTCTGTCCGATCGGACAATGTTGTTGAAAAATCAGACCGTGTGTATGCACCATCGGACAGTGTACGTCGGATTGTCCGACGGACAAAGTCTTATCTCCTGCTGGAAAGATTTGCCGACAACACGGTCCGATCACACCAAATCCGATCGTGTGTACGGTTGTCCGACCGGACAAAGTGCCACGCATGCTCAGATCACATTACAAGACCAAAGCTATTGGCTACTAGCCTCTACGTAGTCCCGTCGTAGGCAACAATCGTCACCGCGTTCAGAATGATCGGATTTTCCGACAACTTTGTCTGACCGTGTGTACGCAAAACCAACATCGGACAAAGTATGACGGACATGGTCCGACGGACCTGGTCCGCGGATTGTCCGACCGTGTGTATGGGGCTTAACACTGCTTATGCTGCACTGAGCATGTGCGAGATCTGCAAGTATGAGATCCAGGAAGAAATACAGTCTGGCTTCAGATGCCCACACTTAAGATGGCCACGGCCTGCTGTAAGTTTATAAAATAACAAACTACTGCTATAAACTAACAAAACGGACCTTAGTTTACAGACTAACTTTACTAGAATACATTAAGCTTGTGTATTATAGGGGTATTTTTATTTAAAAAGTATAATTTCGGCCGGAACACCGCTTTAAGTGCCCGGTAATCAGGTGGTTAAGTATTGGGAGTCAAGGATGAGGGAAGAAGGTTCCAGATGGGGGATATTTGATTGCCTTGGTCTGTGATGGTCTGTTGACTGACAGCCATTTTTTTCGCGGCGGGAAAACTGATGGCCTTTCCAATCCATCTTTTCCCCTCCGGGCCTCGGGAACGTCTTCATATGGCCCCTGTCAAGCAGCTGATTCATAATGTCATTTCGGAACGTGTAGATCAACAGCGGCCATTAGCGGGATGCAGAGGATGAAAGTCACTTCCAGTATGTTTTATGGTTGGACAGTATTTGCTTTACACATTATTAGCATTAAATCTTTCCATTGAAAGCTCATTTGTGTTCCTGCCGGGGAGAAGAGGACATTAGGCCGCCTGTGCGCACGATTGAAGCAACCAATGGAGGTAGGGACGTTATTTAAACCTGTAGCGCTAATAATCACAGTGTCTGTGAATAAACTAAATATTTAACCTGTGTAAACAATACTGAAAAATATGTATAAACAGTGCTAAAAAAAAAACAACAACACAATTAATCACCTATATACATAAAGTGAAAAATTAAAGTGAAGTGTGATTATATATTTTTGCAGGTGTCCAAAAAAGGGAAACAAATCCAAACAAAAGTCCATAAACTGTTACTTGTAGTGATAATGTTTCAAAAAGTGACAGAAAAGTGAATGAAAAATCCTGAAGCAAATAAAGTTTTGAAGTGTCTTTAAACAAAATTCTTAAAGTGACTTGAAAAAAATATCTTCCACCACACCACCTGTGTTCAGTGCTACCGCACCCTAAGGAATCGCACTCACCAGCAGTGTATGCCTTGCACTCTCATGCTCGGCCAACTCGCTTAATAGCTCCACATGGGTCACAGATGGATCCAGACAGAATGTTAGATAATTGCACTCCACATATAAGGAAAAAAGAGATGCTTCCAATAGTGAAGTAGAGTAAACCATTTATTTCAACAGCACACAAAATTCCTCAACCATTGTACTCACATCCTTCATATAAAAATAAGGCACTTCAGCATAACTTTTCAACAGGAAACAAGGACCCAGCAGTGGTGACCCGATATATTATGGTCTCGGCGGACCCGGCGTTAATACCAATATGTCTCACCCTCCACGCTGTCTCCTTTCTCTTTCACTTCACACGGCACAGCACACCCAGTAACTGGAACGTTGAATGTTAAATGCTCCTCACAGTTGCCATGTAACCATACCCAGACATGTTTCACCGAAGTGGCTTAATCATCACCCCAATGATTAAGCCACTTCGGTGAAACATGTCTGGGTATGGTTACATGGCAACTGTGAGGAGCATTTAACATTCAACGTTCCAGTTACTGGGTGTGCTGTGCCGTGTGAAGTGAAAGAGAAAGGAGACAGCGTGGAGGGTGAGACATATTGGTATTAACGCCGGGTCCGCCGAGACCATAATATATCGGGTCACCACTGCTGGGTCCTTGTTTCCTGTTGAAAAGTTATGCTGAAGTGCCTTATTTTTATATGAAGGATGTGAGTACAATGGTTGAGGAATTTTGTGTGCTGTTGAAATAAATGGTTTACTCTACTTCACTATTGGAAGCATCTCTTTTTTCCTTATATGTGGAGTGCAATTATCTAACATTCTGTCTGGATCCATCTGTGACCCATGTGGAGCTATTAAGCGAGTTGGCCGAGCATGAGAGTGCAAGGCATACACTGCTGGTGAGTGCGTTTCCTTAGGGTGCGGTAGCACTGAACACAGGTGGTGTGGTGGAAGATATTTTTTTCAAGTCACTTTAAGAATTTTGTTTAAAGACACTTCAAAACTTTATTTGCTTCAGGATTTTTCATTCACTTTTCTGTCACTTTTTGAAACATTATCACTACAAGTAACAGTTTATGGACTTTTGTTTGGATTTGTTTCCCTTTTTTGGACACCTGCAAAAATATATAATCACACTTCACTTTAATTTTTCACTTTATGTATATAGGTGATTAATTGTGTTGTTGTTTTTTTTTAGCACTGTTTATACATATTTTTCAGTATTGTTTACACAGGTTAAATATTTAGTTTATTCACAGACACTGTGATTATTAGCGCTACTGTTTTTATTCATTTAAAATCACTTTACATTATTTATCTATTTAAGTAGCTGCTTAGTTTATTTTTATACACATAGGTGTTTAATTAATTTTTCTTTGTGCGCAGTGGTGGTGTGGAATAGTAGGAGGGCGAGCGATTTTCATACCAGTTTATTTTTATTTTTACGTTATGTAAACCTAACGATAATAATTCACTTACAGTATCTCACAAAAGTAAGTACACCCCTCACATTTTTGTAAAATATTTTCTTCTATCTTTTCATGTGACAACACTGAAGAAATGACACTTGTCTACAATGTAAAGTAGTGAGTGTACAGCTTGTATAACAGTGTAAATTTGTGACAACACTGAAGAAATGACACTTGGCTACAATGTAAAGTAGTGAGTGTACTGTCCCCTCAAAATAACTCAACACACAGCCATTAATGTCTAAACCGCTGGCAACAAAAGTCAGTACACCCCTAAGTGAAAATGTCCAAATTGGGCCCAAAGTGTCAATATTTTGTGTGGCCGCCATTATTTTCCAGCACTGCCTTAACCCTCTTGGGCATGGAGGTCACCAGAGCTTCACAGGTTGTCACTGGAGTCATCTTCCCCTCCTCCATGATGACATCACAGAGCTGGTGGATGTTGGAGACCTTGCGCTCCTCCCCCTTCCGTTTGAGGATGTCCCACAGATGATCAATAGGGTTTAGGTCTGGAGACATGCTTGGCCAGTCCATCACCTTTACCCTCAGCTTCTTTAGCAAGGCAGTGGTGGTCTTGGAGGTGTGTTTGGGGTGGTTATCATGTTGGAATACTGCCCTGCGGCCCAGTCTCTGAAGGGAGGGGATCATGCTCTGCTTCAGTATGTCACAGTACATGTTGGCATTCATGGTGCCCTCAATGATCTGTAGCCCCCCAGTGCCGGCAGCACTCATGCAGCCCCAGACCATGACACTCCCACCACCATGCTTGACTGTAGACAAGACACACTTGTCTTTGTCCTCCTCACCTGGTTGCCCCCACACACGCTTGTCACCATCTGACACCAAATACCTTTATCTTGGTCTCATCAGACCACAGGACGTGGTTCCAGTAATCCATGTCCTTAGTCTGCTTGTCTTCAGCAAACTGTTTGCGGCTTTCTTGTGCATCATCTTTAGAAGAGGCTTCCTTCTGGGACGACAGCCATGCAGACCAATTTGATGCAGTGTGCGGCGTATGGTCTGAGCACTGACAGGCTGACCCCCCCCAGCCCCCCCCACCCCTACAACCTCTGCAGCAATGCTGGCAGCACTCATACGTCTATTTCCCAAAGACAACCTCTGGATATGACGCTGAGCACGTGACCTCAACTTCTTTGGTGGACCATGGCGAGGCCTGTTCTGAGGGGAACCTGTCCTGTTATACCGCTGTATGGTCTTGGCCACCGTGCTGCAGCTCAGTTTCAGGGTCTCGGCAATCTTCTTATAGCCTCGGCCATCTTTATGTAGAGCAACAATTCTTATCTTCAGATCCTCAGAGAGTTCTTTGCCATGAGGTGCCATGTTGGACTTCCAGTGACCAGTATGAGAGAGTGAGAGCGATAACACCAAATTTAACACACCTGCTCCCCATTCACACCTGAGACCTTGTAACACTAACGAGTCACATGACACCGGGGAGGGAAAATGGCTAATTGGGCCCAATTTGGACATTTTCACTTAGGGGTGTACTGACTTTTGTTGCCAGCGGTTTAGACATTAATGGCTGTGTGTTGAGTTATTTTGAGGGGACGGCAAATTGACACTGTTATACAAGCTGTACACTCACTACTTTACATTGTAGACAAGTGTCATTTCTTCAGTGTTGTCACATGAAAAGAGAGAAGAAAAGATTTACACAAATGTGAGGGGTGTACTTACTTTTGTGAGATACTGTGTATATATATATTTACAAAAATGTGAGGGGTGTACTTACAACTTTTGTTTTTTTTTTTCTTTCTCTTTTTTGTGTATTTTGATATATTTTTTTTTTTTACTCTGTAATCCAAATAGCAACCTAAAAAAATGGAAAGAGGCAGTGCACCATTTCTTTTAAACTTTTTTTTTTTTTTTTGTGTCTCTATTGAACCAAAAAATTCGTACATTCGTAACTTTTTTTTCGATTCGTAACTTTTTTATTATTTTTTTTTTTTTCGTATTTGTAATTTTCCGTGTCTCTATTGAACCAAAAAATTCGTACATTCGTAACTTTTTTTTCGATTCGTAACTTTTTTTTTTCCATTCGTAACTTTTTTTTCGATTCGTAACTTTTTTTTTTCGATTCGTAATTTATTATTTTTTTTTTTTCGATTTGTAATTTTCCGTGTCTCTATTGAACCAAAAAATTCGTACATTCGTAACTTTTTTTTTTTTGTATTCGTAACTTTTTTTTTCCAATTTATTATTTTTTTTTTTTCTAATTTTCCGTGTCTCTATTGAACCAAAAAATTTTTTAACTTTTTTTTGATTCGTAACTTTTTTTTTCGTAACTTTTTTTTTCGATTCGTAACTTTTTTTTTCGATTCGTAAATGATTAAAATGTAATAATAGCACACACATTACATCAAATTATGAATTATGCTCTGATTACGAATCTACGAATGTTACGAATGTACGAATAAATACGAATGTGCCCGAAAATTAAACTAACGAAAAAACGAATCAACGAAAAAAAAAATAACTCTTACGAATGTACGAATCGTTACGAATCCGAACAACGACGACTTACGAATGTACGAATCGTTACGAATCGACGGAAACGAGAAATACGAAACGAAAATAAACAAATTTTTTGGTTGTGCACATGTCTAGTATTTTTTATGGTAGTAGTGGTGGTACTAGATTATTATTTATAGTGGTGGTGGTAAATTATTTATTATTATTATTATAAATATGATAAGCGCTGCATTAACTGTCAGCGCTCTATAAATCCTGTATAATAATAATAATAATGATTAGTAGTAGCAGTAGTAAAGATAGTATTAGAGTATTAGATTTATTATTATAGTTAGTAGTAGTAGTATCTATAGTATCATAAGTAGTAGTAGTAAAGTAATTACGACATTTTAAAACAATTTTTTTTTTTTTTATGGTTTACCATCATATTTTCTGAGTTTTCTGGTCCAAAAAATTGGGTTCCTTTAAAAAACGCAGGTGCCGCGTTTTGCGTCTGAAACGTGGAAAACCAAAGCGTCTGAACCCATTTTTTTGCTTCTGGAAAAACAAGGTCAAACGTAACTGCATAAAATTGGGGAAAAAACTAGACATGGACACATAGGATAACATTGCATGCGTTCGGGGGCTGTTGAAAAAAGTGTCCAACTGCCTCTGAACGCGCGTTTAACAGCGTCTCGTGTGCATGGGGCCTTAATGTTTTTTTTCTCTTTGTTTTCTTTGTCTGAATTTCTCACTTCCTGTTCCTCCTCAGTAAGCTGTTCTGGCTGACTAAACACCGCTCGGATGACGGTGTGAAGTTTACTGAGGAGAAACAGGAAGTGAGAAATTCAGGCAAAGAAAAAAAACATTTAGAAGGGAAATCGAAGAAGGAAAAGGTAAGTGAACCAACAATGCACGAGCTTAAAGGAACCTATTTAAAAAATAAAAAACAAACCTCTACAACCCCTTTAAAATAATGTACAATTAAAGCAACCCTGTCTTCTATCAAATTCAAAGGAGGAACTTGTCTCAATTACTGGGTACCGAGATAGTCCTCCAACCATCACAGGCGTTACAGGGCATTTTTCTAGGTAATGCCCACATGTGATGCTGATGATTGTAGGAGCTGAAATGCAATGAATGAAAGCGATGGGCCGGGGATGGCCAGCTTGGGAGGAGAGGGCTACTGTTAGATATACCATGAAGTGGATAAATGAGAACCTTCGCAGAGATATTAAGAGAGTAAAGGTAGGCTGGTAAATGTTAAAGCTTCTCTTTGTAGAAAAATATCTGTTTTCGTTTTTAAAATAGTCGCTTTAAGGCCGCGTACACACGATCGGACTTTCCGGCGGGATTGTCCGCTGGACTAGAGTCCGCCAGACATTCCGACCGTGTGTGGGGCTCCGGCGGACACGCAGCCCAGCCGGTCAGGAAAGGGGGTGGGGACGAGCGAGCGCCCCCCCCCCCCCCTGAGCCGTACCAGGCCGCATGCCCTCAACATGGGGGGTGCCCTGGGGCGCCCCCCCCACCCCAAAGAACCTTGTCCCCATGTTGATGAGGACAAGGGCCTCTTCCCAACAACCCTGACCATTGGTTGTCGGGGTCTGCGGGCGGGGGGATTATCGGAATCCGGGAGCCTCCTTTAATAAGGGGGCCCCCAGATACCGGCCCCCCACCCTATGTGAGTGAGTATGGTGTACGATGTTCCCCTACCCATTCACCTTAGTCATTTTTTTTATTTACACGTTTTTCCTTAGGTGAATGGGTAGGGGTACATCGTACCCCATACTCATTCACATAGGGTGGGGGGCCGGGATCTGGGGGCCCCCTTATTAAAGGGGGCTCCCAGATTCCGATAAGCCCCCCGCCTGCAGACCCCGACAACCAACGGCCAGGGTTGTTGGGAAGAGGTCTTGGTCTTCATCAACATGGGAACAAGGTGCTTTGGGGTGGGGGGCCGCAGGGCCCCCCTTTCCCCAGGGCACCCCCCATGTTGAGGGCACAAGGCCTGGTACGGCTCAGGAGGGGGGGCGCTCGCTCGTCCCCACCCCCTTTCCTGACCGGCCGGGCTGCATGCTCGGATAAGGGTCTGATATGGATCTGGGGGGGACCCCCACGCCGTTTTTTCGGCGTAGGGATTCCCCTTTAAATCCATACCAGGTGACGGGGCTAGCGAGATGTCAATGTCGCCGATCGAGGCGGCAACATTGACTTCCTTCGCTAGTCCCGTCTACCTGGAGTCACGTTCTAAATGAACGGACTTTACTCCGTGTGTGGGCAAGTCCGTTCATTTCAAAAGTTCTGTGGACTTTGGCCAAAAGTCCAGGCATGTGTGGGTAAGTCCACACGTTCGGAAAGTCCGGCGGACCTCCGCTGGAAAATCCGGCGGGTTGTCCGCTGGACTAGGTCCGGTGGACAATCCCGCCGGAAAGTCCGATCGTGTGTACGCCACATAAGCTACACTATATGGCCAGAAAATCTGTGGACTCCTGACCATCACATCTACAGGTATGTGAGCTTTTTGGATGTCCCATTCCAAAGTCATGGCTTGTGGCTTGTCATGGCTTGTGGCTAGAAAATTTTTGGAGGGTGTCTGTGGGAATTTGTGCCCATTTGTGAACTCAGATACAGATGTTGGATGGCTCACATTCCTCATTTCAATTCACCCCAAAGGTGCTCAGTAGGGTTGAGGTCAGGGCTCTGTGCAGGTCACTCTAGTTCCTGCACACCAAACTGGTTAAATCATGTCTTTATGGAACTGGTCCAGTCTGGTCAACCCATGTCTTTAGGGAGCTGGTGCACACTGGTCATCCCATGTATTTATAGAGCTGGTACAAGACGCTCACACCATGTCTTAATAGAGCTGGTCCAAAATGGTCAACCTATGTCTTTATGGAGCTGGTCCAAATTGGTCAATCCATGTCTTCAAGGCACTGGTCCACACAGGTCACCCCATGTCTTTATGGAGCTGGTCCAAACTGGTCACACCATGTCTTAATAGAGCTGGTCCAAAATGGTCAACCTATGTCTTTATGGAGCTGGTCCAAATTGGTCAATCCATGTCTTCAAGGCACTGGTCCACACAGGTCACCCCATGTCTTTATGGAGCTGGTCCAAACTGGTCACACCATGTCTTTATGGAGCTGGTCCAAACTGGTGTTCAGTAGGGGTGAGGTCACTCTAGTTCCTGCACACCAGATTAGTTAAATCATGTCTTTATGGAACTGGTCCAGTCTGGTCAACCCATGTCTTTAGGGAGCTGGTCCACACTGGTCAACCAATGTTTTTATAGAGCTGGTCCACACAGGTCACCCCATGTCTTTATAGAGCTGGTCCAAAATGGTCAACCCTTGTCTTTATGGAGATGGTCCCCACTGGTCACCCCATGTCTTTATGGCGCTGGTCCACACTGGTCACCCCATGTCTTTATGGAGCTGGTCCAAAATGGTCAACCCATGTCTTTATGGAGCTGGTCCACACTGGCCAACCCATTTCTTTATGGCGCTGGTCCAAACTGGTCACACCATGTCTTTATGGAGCTGGTCCAAACTGGTCAACCCATGTATTTATGGAGCTGGTCCAAACTGGTCAACCCACAAACTGGTAAAACCATGTCTTTGGGGAGCTGGTCCAAACTGGTCAACCCATTTCTTTATGGAGCTGGTCCACACTGGTCAACCCATGTCTTTATGGTGCTGGTCCACACTGGTCACCCCATGTCTTTATGGAGCTGATCCAAACTGGTCACACCATGTCTTTATGTAGCTGGTCCAAACTGGTCAACCCATGTATTTATGGAGCTGGTCCAAACTGGTCAACCCACAAACTGGTAAAACCATGTCTTTGGGGAGCTGGTCCAAACTGGTCAACCCATTTCTTTATGGAGCTGGTCCACACTGGTCAACCCATGTCTTTATGGTGCTGGTCCACACTGGTCACCCCATGTCTTTATGGAGCTGGTCCAAACTGGTCACACCATGTCTTTATGTAGCTGGTCCAAACTGGTCAACCCATGTCTTTATGGAACTGGTCCAAACTGGCCAAACCATGTCTTTATGGAGCTGGCTTTGTACACAGGGGGAACAGAAAAGGGTCTTGTGACAGGAGTGACTTTGGGTCGGGGGTTTGTGGAACTCAGCTTGCCATGGAGAGTTCTGGAGGCTCCTTGTCCAGCTTCCCCGGACCCTCTTATGTGTAAATCACCCTGTGTCTCTAGGGCACAGGGTGAATGAGGACCCCAATATAATCTGTGCTAGTCAGATTCAATGCAGGATATATGTAAAGACTATTCTTAGTTTGTTGATGAACTCAAGATGTTAATTGAGAGAGCTGATCACATTGTCCTCTGTACAATGTAGGAGACGGCCGACTCCTAATGGAGCTCCTGCTGTCTTGTGGTTGTTATGATAATTTATAATCAACTGTGTGAAGCTCGGTGACAACAAGTCTGACCTGTAGTGAAATCCTGATGGGCACAGAGTCACATCGGCTGCTTAAATGGATTAGTTAATTAGCTCATGTTAATGTGTTACAGGTGTATTGTTAGAGTAAAATGAGCAGGAGGGGGGAGGTCTCCTCTTTTACTGTATGTAAATACTTGTCAGTTTGGTTCTAAATAAACAGTCCATGCTAGCACTAAGCAAGTTTCGTCTCCTTTGGTGCTTGGGAGCGGTTGGAATATCTGAGATCTATATTCAGACTGGGAGGAAGTGGTATATGACGAACGCACTCAAGAGGAGTGTGTGAGCGTTTCGTCACAGGTCTTCACCAAACTGTTACAACAAGGTTGGAAGAACACAATTGTCTACAATGTCTTTAGCCCCATACACACGGTCGGATTTTTGCATGGATTCTGTCCGATCGGACAATGTTGTTGAAAAATCAGACCGTGTGTATGCACCATCGGACAGTGTACGTCGGATTGTCCGACGGACAAAGTCCTATCTCCTGCTGGATAGATTTTCCGACAACACGGTCCGATCACACCAAATCCGATCGTGTGTACGGTTGTCCGACGGACAAAGTGCTACGCATGCTCAGATCACATTACAAGACCAAAGCTATTGGCTACTAGCCTCTACGTAGTCCCGTCGTAGGCAACAAACGTCACCACGTTCAGAATGATCGGATTTTCCGACAACTTTGTCCGACCGTGTGTATGCAACACCAACATCAGACAAAGTATGACGGACATGGTCCGACGGACCTGGTCCTCGGATAATCCGCGCGTGTGTATGGGGCTTTTGTATGATGGAGTATTAACAGGATCCTTCACTGGAGAAACTTGAACCGATGGTCAGGTGTCTACATGCATTTGGCCATGTTGTATATATTATAATACAGGTGGTACTTTTTGTCAGCAAGAATCTTATAATACAAGCTTTCTAAAATAATTAGTTCTCCTTATCAGGCAAAAGAAAATAAATGTGAAGGAGCAGAAAAGTGTTTGGCAGAGAAAGAGCTAAAAAGAGAGCAAGCGGTGCAGATAAAGGTGACAGATGACACGACGGCATGCTTGGGGGGTGAAGGAGCTGGGACAGCACATGGGGGGGCGTCAGAAGATCTGAGTGGAATTGTCATACAATTTGAATTTCCCCTAATAATATGATACAGCTGAATCTCTCCCATGGATACATTATGACTTCACGTGGCACAAAATCGTTATATCTCAGCAGCAGGAAGAGGCAGCACCACATCGCTATCCACAGATGAATTCTCATCATCTTTAATGTTCAGTTAATTATCAGTTACACATAAAACTAAAGCAGACCTATTATTAAAATTCTCTCTTCACATGAATGGACGGGGCACACGTCACCATCAACAAGTCCCAATGGTGTTTTGAGTAAAAACACATCTATTTTTTTGCACAGATTAAAAAAAAATTATCCTAAGTTTCTGCCTGTGACCTAAAGCCTAGACACAATGAAGATATTTGCCAGCACACCATGGAGCGACACAAATAGCGTCCAAAAGGGACATGTGCACAACAAAAAAATTAGTTTTATTTTCGTTTCGTTTTTTTCGTTTCCGTTGATTCGTAACGATTCGTACATTCGTAAGTCGTCGTTGTTCGTATTCGTAACGATTCGTACATTCATAAGAGTTATTTTTTCGTTGATTCGTTTTTTCGTTAGTTTAATTTTCGCTTATTCGAAATTCGGACGCATTCGTACATTCGTAACATTCGTAGATTTGTAATCGGAGCATAATACATAATTGTATGTAATGTGTATGCTATTATTACATTTTAACAGACACGGAAAATTACGAATCGAAAAAAAAGTTACGAATCGGAAAAAAAAAAAAATTACGGATCGGAAAAAAAAGTTACGAATCGAAAAAAAAAAGTTACGAATCGAAAAAAAAAGTTACGAATGTACGAATTTTTTCTTTCAATCCATTCGAAGCACGTTAACCACTTCAGGCCCGGACCAATTGGCAGCCAAAGGACCAGGCCCCTTTTTGCGATTCGGCACTGCGTCGCTTTAACTGACAATTGCGCGGTCGTGCGGCGTGGCTCCCAAACAAAATTGGCGTCCTTTTTTTCCCACAAATGGAGCTTTCTTTTGGTGGTATTTGATCGCCCCTGCGGTTTTTATTTTTTGTGCTATAAACAAAAATAGAGCGACAATTTTTGAAAAAAATGCAATATTTTTTACTTTTTGCTATAATAAATTTCCCCAAAAAATATATAAAAAAACATTTTTTTTCCTCAGTTTAGGCCGATACGTATTCTTCTACATATTTTTGGTAAAAAAAAAAACCCAATTAGCGATTATTGATTGGTTTGCGCAAAAGTTATAGCGTTTACAAAATAGGGGATAGTTTTATAGCATTTTTATTAATTTTTTTTTTTACTAGTAATGGCGGCGATCAGCGATTTTTATTGTGACTGCGACATTATGGCGGACACATCGGACATTTTTGACACATATTTGGGACCATTGTCATTTATACAGAAATCAGTGCTATTTAAATAGCACTGATTCCTATGTAAATGACAGTGGCAGTGAAGGAGTTAACCACTAGGGGGCGGGGAGGAGTTAGTGTGACGTGTTGTGTGTTTTTTTACAGTAGGGGGCGTGGCTGACGTCTGACGTCACTGATCGGCTGTTCCCGATGACAGGGAACAGCCGATCAGTGACAGGCAGTGTAGGAAGCGCGGGGAGAGGTTTGTTTACACAGACCTCTCCCCGTTCTTCAGCTCTGTGACCCGATCGCGGGACACCAGCGGCGATCGGGTCCACTGGTCCCGCGGCCGTGGTCACGGAGCTCCCGACCGGGTCGCGAGCGCGCCTCCGGCGGCGCGCGCCACCCCACGGCTAGGCAATTAAAGGGGACGTACCCGTAAGTCCTTTTGCCTAGCCGTGCCCTTCTGAGGATGTAAATATACAGTGGGCGGTCGGGAAGCAGTTAAGCAACGCCATTGTAAGAGACACGGAAAATTACGAATCGAAAAAAAAAAAAAAAGTTACGAATGTACGAATTTTTTCGTTAAATCTATTTGAAGCACGTTAAGCAGCACCATTGTAAGGGACACGGAAAATTACCAATTGAACAAAAAAAAAAAGTTACGAATGTAAAATTTTTTTTTTTTTTTTTTTCATTCATTTTCGTTGTTCCTGTTTTTAGTTTTTCGGATTTTCTTCATTCGTACATTCGTTGTTTCTGATTTGGTTTTTTCGGATATTCGTTGTTTTTCGGATTCGTTCAATTCGAACGATTCGTTAATCGGATTCGTTCGATTCGAACGATTCGTTCATTCGTACGAAAACGAACGAACGAAAATAACGAAAAAAAACTAAAAACTAAAAAAAACGAAAAGGAATTGCACATGTCTAGTGATTTATTGCATGATCACAACATGGGGATAGTGCAACGTTTCGGAGCCACGCAGGGCCCCTTCGTCAGGCAATCTGGGCAAAAAAATAAATCACCCTTGTGGACGCTATTTGTGTCGCTCCATGGTGTGCTGGCAAATATCTTCATTGTGACTTGAACCAGTATCCAGCTGGTTGTTGCTACAGCACCCAAAACTGCGAGCATTTCCAGGAACGTGTGCGATGGGAAAATGAAGTACTAAAGCCTAGACAGCCCAGTCCCTGGTCTTCAGCTGGGAAGAACATTACAGGTGTTTTGTGTCATTGTAGAAGGGGTTAGGGTAGAGGTCCCCTTTAGCAATAGGGCTCCAGACTCCTCCAGACATCTTCCCCGATCTAAAGGAGTGCCAGGATCCTCTGAGGGTGGACACCAATCCCCCTCCACCAACTTCCATCGAGCTTTGCCACCTTGGAAGCTATGGCCTCCTCAACCAAACAGAGCTCTTGATGAAGCGGGCTGTCCGACATCCACAGAAGGCTACAGAATGAGCAATGTGCGCAGATGCATGAAGAAGTTTAACTACTTGCCGAATGCGCTATAGCCGAATGAAGGCTACAGCGCGGTCGTCCAGTTCCAGGAGGGTGCCTATTGATGTCCTCACAGAACCACTCCACCCGCGCGCACGCTGCGGCAGGCACCTGGTGCTCTCCGCGATCGTTGTGTCCTTAGGACACAGCTGATAGCAGATCGGAATTAGGAGCTAATTACAGTGGCTCTCTCGTTTCGGGAGGGCGTCCATGGACGTCCTCCTAGAACCACTCCCCTTGCTTGCCCCCTGGCGTGCTCTGTGATCGCAGTAAAGAGCCAATCACAGTGGCCCTTTACCACATGATCAGCTGTATCCAATCACAGCTGATCACGATGTAAACGCACTTGCCAGTTATCGGCATTCCTTTCCTCATGCTGTCACAGAATGAGGAGAGCCCGTAACCAGCAAGTGTGAAAGGGGACATCTACACTGATAATCAGAGCACTGATCATTAGTGTCTTGATTATCAGTGCAGTCCCATCAGTGCTTGCATATCAGTGACAATCAGTGCCCATCAGGGCTGCCAATCAGTGCCCATCAGTGCCCATCAGTGAAGCCAATCAGTGCCCATCAGTGCTGCCAATCAGTGACCATCACTGCTTGCCTATCAGTGCCAATTAGTGCCCATCAGTGCAGCCAAGCAGTACCCCTCAGTGCTGCCAATCAGTGCCTATCAGTGCTGCCAATCAGTGCCTCCCCATCAGTGCCCTTCAGTGCTGCATATCAGTGTCCACCAGTGCCGCCTAATCAATCCAGCCTATCAGTTGCTATCAGTGCTGCCTATTAGTACCCATCAGTGCAGCCTCATCAGCTCACATCAGTGAAGAGAAAAAAATTACCTGTTTGCAAAATTGTATAACAGAAACTTATGCTGTGTACACACAAGCGGAATTTCCGACAGAAAAAAGTCAGACGGGAGCTTTTCATCGTATATTCCGATAGTCTGTATGCCCCATAAGACTTTTACGTCGAAAATTCTGATGGACATAGAAATAGAACATGTTCTAAATTTTTTCAACGGAACCAATTCCTATCGGGAAAACCGCTTGTCTGTATGCTATTCTGACGTACCAAAAACGACGCATGCTCTGAAGCAAGTACGAGACGGCAGCTATTGGCTACTGGCTATTGCACTTCCTTTTTCTAGTCCCGTCGTACGTGTTGTACATCACCGCGTTCTAGACGGTCGGACTTTGGTGTGAGCGTGTGTAGGCAAGACTGCTTGAGCGGAATTCCGTCGGAGAAGCCTTCAGAGTTTATTCTGACGGCAAAACCGCTCGTGTGTACACGGCATAAGAAAAACTGAATTTTTTTCCAAATTTTTGGTCTTTGTTTATCAAAAAAAAAACAAACAGTGGTGATTAAATACGACCAAAAGAAACTTCTATTTGTGTGAAAAAAAATGATAAAAATGTCATATGGGTACAGTGCAATTGTCAAAATGAAAACTGGCCTGGGCAGGTAGAGGGTGAATGTTCCGGGTGGGCAAGTGGTTACAGAAGGGAAAAAAAACAGGACTCAAGACAAACAACAAAGTGGCAGACCATCAACTGTGACCACTGCCAGGAATTGTCAGCGAGTGAATGAGGTGATTCACATAGACAGACAGAAGATGGTGGATGATTTAGGGTCTTGGGAAAGTGGTTACCTCGACAGCTAACACCATATTTTAAGGAGAGGAAGATGGAGGTCTGTTCTGATCTGCTGGAAATATTTGCTGCCAATGAAGACATGTTTTCTTTGCTGATCTGGTGACAGGGGGATAAAATGTTGATTTATCTTTATGATTTGGAGACAAAAGAATCAGTCCATAGACTGGCGTCACACCTCTTCCCCAAGACCTAAGAAGTTCAAGAGCCAGCGACCAGCACAGAAAGTCATAGAGACATTATTGGGATGACAAGGGCGTCATTCTCCTTTATTTTCGGGAACGTGGTTGTACTGTGACCAGGGAGGGGTACATTGAGACACTTAAGAAAATTAGAGATGCCATTAGAAGGAACAAATTGAACAAGCATCTGAAAACCATCCCCATTCACCACGGCAATGTGTGATTACACACATCTTTGGAAACAAATCAGGTGATCGGCGTAATCGTGAGGTCGGCATGTGGGGAGGTGCAGCATGTTGCGGTGACAGTAAATATTCAGGGTCAAGTTGCAGTAACAGAACTCTATTGAAGTTAAGTTCAATAAAGCACAACTACCCGGCAGGAAGACAACCCAACTGGGCGCACTCACAGACGGTTGCAACGAGGAGTATAACAGTTAGGTCTCGACTGCACCGCCAGGGTCTGTCTTTGGGGATGGAATGCAGCTTGGCTGGTCCGTTCCCAAACGGGGAGGCTTACTGGCCTGACACCCCCCCCCCCCCCCCAATGTGGGGCCTGTCTGGTCCAATAAAGGACAGTCTTTGGGGACAAAGATTTGATGACACACACAAGGGGAAAGGGGTTGTGAAGAAGTAGAAACAACGGAGGTACAAGAGTTGGGTTCAACAATGGGGCAAATGCATGGCTTGTGATGGGGACTATGTTGAGTAGTATCATTGCATAGAGGAAGAGTTACTCCCAACATGTAAAATTGCAACAACTGCAATCAAGCGATTGCGAAAACTGGCAATGAGTCTTTCACATTGCTTGTGGAGCAATTTTGGCCGACTCTTCTTTGCAGAATTGTTTTAATTCAGCCACATTGGAGGGTTTTCCAGCATGTACGGCCTGTGTAAGGTCATGATACAGCATCTCAATTGGATTTAAGTCCGGGCTTTGACTAGGCCACTCCAAAACCTACATTTTGCTTTGTTTGAACCATTTGGAGGTGGACTTGTCGTTGTGTTTCGGATCATTGTCCTGCTGCATAACCCAAGTGCACTTGAGCTTGAGGTCACGAGATGATGGCCGGACATTCTCCTTTAGGATTTTCTGGTAGAGCTCAGAATTCATGGTTCCATCAATTATGGTAACTTGGTAAGTCGTCCAGGTCCTGAAGCTGCAAAGCAGCCCCAAACCATCCCCCTACCACCACCATGTCTGACTGTTGGGATGATGTTCTTGTTATGAAATGCTGTATTCATTTTAAGCCAGATGTAACGGGACGCACGCCTTCCAAAAAGTTACATTTTTGTCTCATCAGTCCACAGAATATTTGCCTAAAAGTCTTGGGGATAATCAAGATTTTTTTGGTAAATGTGAGATGAGCCTTTGTGTTCTTTTTGGTCAGCAGTGGCTTTGACCTTGGAACTCTCCCAGGGAAAGCCATTTTTGCCCAGTCTCTTTCTTATTGTTGAATCATGAACACTGATCTTACCTGAGGCAAGTGAGGCCTGCAGTTCTTTAGATGTTGTTCTGGGTTCTTTTATGACCTCCTGGATGAGTTATCGTCATGCTCTTTATGGAGATGGTCCACACTGGTCACCACATGTCTTTATGGCGCTGGTCCACACTGGTCACCCCATGTCTTTATGGAGCTGGTCCAAACTGGTGTTCAGTAGGGTTGAGGTCAGGGCTCTGTGCAGGTCACTCTAGTTCCTGCACACCAAACTGGTTAAATCATGTCTTTATGGAACTGGTCCAGTCTGGTCAACCCATGTCTTTAGGGAGCTGGTCCACACTGGTCAACCCATGTATTTATGGAGCTGGTCCAAACTGGTCAACCCACAAACTGGTCAAACAATGTCTTTATGGAGCTGGTCCAAAATGGTCAACATATGTCTTTATGGAGCTGGTCCACATTGGTCAATCCATGTCTTCATGGCGCTGGTCCACACTGGTCACCCCATGTCTTTATAGAGCTGGTCCAAAATGGTCAATCCATGTCTTAATGGCGCTGGTCCACACTGGTCACCCCATGTCTTTATAGAGATGGTCCAAAATGGTCAATCCATGTCTTAATGGCGCTGGTCCACACTGGTCACCCCATGTCTTTATAGAGCTGGTCCAAAATGGTCAACCTATGTCTTTATGGAGCTGGTCCACATTGGTCAATCCATGTCTTCATGGCGCTGGTCCACACTGGTCACCCCGTCTTTATAGAGCTGGTCCAAAATGGTCAACCTATGTCTTTATGGAGCTGGTCCACATTGGTCAATCCATGTCTTCATGGCGCTGGTCCACACTGGTCACCCCGTCTTTATAGAGCTGGTCCAAAATGGTCAACCCATGTCTTTATGGAGTTGGTCCAAAATGGTCAAGTCAGGCCTGCAGTTCTTTAGATGTTGTTCTGGGTTCTTTTATTACCTCCTGGATGAGTTATCATCATGCTCTTGAAGTAATTTTTGTAGCCCGGCCACTCCTGGGAAGGTTCACCACTGTTCCAAGTTATCTCCATTTGTGGATAATTCACTGGAGTTCCAAAGCCTTGGAAATGACTTTGTAACCCTTCCTAGACCGATACACGTATGTTACTTTGTTTGTAATCTGTTCTTGATTTTTTTTTAGATTGTGGCATGATGTGTGGCTTTTTGTGATCTGTTTGCGTGCTTCACTTTGTCAGACAGCTTCTATTTATGTCATTTCTTGATTCAACAGGTCTGACGGTAATCAGGCCTGGGTGTGGCAAGTAAAATTTAACTCGGCTATCCAAAAAATTGTGGTTAATCGCAGTTCATTCATGATTCGGCATGGGAGGGGGCAATTACTTTTTCTCATAGTGCCAGGCAGGATTGAACAGCTTTTTTTTCCCCTTAATAAATGAAATAATAATTTAAAAACTGCATCTTGGATTTACTCGGGTTACCTTTGTGTAATATTAATCGGTTCCCGACCGCCGCATGTACTTATACGTCAACAGAATGGCACGGCTGCACAAATGGGCGTATCTGTACGTTCCTTTGAATTTGCCGCCGCCCCATCGCGTGTGCGCCATCGGCGGCACGCGTGCGCGTGCACCCACTGCGAGCTCCGTGAGTAGGATTGCGGGTCCCACTGACTCGATGTCCGCGGGGATACCCGCGATCGTCTCACGGTGAGGAAAAACGGGAAATGCTATTGTAAACAAGCATTTCCCCATTCTGCCTAGTGACACTGTCACTGATCACAGCTCCCTGTAATCGGGAGCGGTGATCGGTGTTGTGTCACACGTAGCC